>JAJAGP010001280.1:0-160887 GCA_025084515.1 Ancistrus triradiatus | reverse complement strand
ACACACACACACACACACACACACACACACACACACACACACACACACACACACACGCACGCACGCACGCGCACGCACACGCGGGCAAGCCTATCTAACATTTCACACAACGCCAATTAATGCCCAATTATGCAATGGTGTCAATGACACTGGATGTACGAAACATTTCAAAGCCAAATAAAACTGACCTAAGTGTATAATGTTAGCTTGTAATGGTGTTAACATCAAGCATTCCTTCATTATTATATCTAGGTAGGTTTACAAATATATACATGTATGCTGATGCTCGGAATAATGTTCTTAAAATCTATTATTCACTCAGCAATGCATATTAATATGAAAACTCCACACCTACCTTATAGTAATTTAACAACACAGTGATACTAGGTCTAATGTAACAATGGCTGTCCCCACTGAAAAAGCCACACCTGTCACAGACCATACATTTTTTTGGTGGGTATTTTTTGTGGCAGCTACTGCCCAGAGTACCCATCCTGGTTCTAATACAGTTCTAAACACACAATAGTCACTTCTTTCAAGTAGGGAATCAGATAAAAAGAGAAGAATGATAATTCATGGTGAAGAAATGCATGGTAAGAACAAGCCAACACAGTGTTTGGCACAGATATACAAAGTTAAATAAGCGTTCAAGTGATACCGGGCATGTATATCTTCATATATTTTACTGTTTGGTCAATGCTAACTGCTTTAAGCAAGAACAGAAATGTACATCTATCAAAAATCAAGCAAACATGCCCTCTACTCTTTCAAAGCAAGTTTCTTGAAGAACCTTAGCTTCTAATTAACCAATTAATAGAATTACACTTCAGGCTACTCACATATAAGAGGAAAGTGGGGAGTGCAGGTGGAGGCAATTTGGTTTGGGTACATACATAATCGTGTCACACCTGGAGTGTACAGTTTTGAGGCACAAAAAATAAATAAATAAATAAATTTTGCATCTGAACATTTCACATTTTTCCACCGTTTTCAGTGTGTCAACAGCCTTAATGAGAGTATAATACCTCATATGTTAATAGAAGGAAAGTGGATAATGGGATATTTGGATAACACTGGCAACCCTCTGAAACATCACAGCAACCATTTAGCAAACCTTGTTTCTGAGACTAATTGGAATAAGGCTTTCCAATTGCTAGGGAACATAAAGACTGGAGTCTGGAGTAATGGAGAAAGGCAATGTGGTCTGATGAGTCCAGATTTACCTTATTCCAGAGTGATGGGGACCATTAAAACCAGGGGGTCATTAAAACCAGTTGATGGTTCGAACAGCGGGTAACAGGGTTAAAATACCTCAACTGTTAATAGCAGAACTTTGGAAAGGAGGAGTTCAAGTAGTGAGGAGTTCAACTGTGAATGTTGTAACATTTTAAACCATCTGAATTAACATAGCAACCATTTAGCATCCACCTAGTGACCAAATATCACAGTGACCACTAGCCAAAGCTTGGATACAACTACAACCAGCTTAGCAACTGCTTTGGGTACCATAGCAAGCACAGAGCAGCTCATCCAGAAGTGCAACCAAAACTAAATCCTAATTCTTTCTTCTTGCCAGTTTCAAGCACTGTTGTAGTTCCTTCAGGAAATACTGGTATAGTATGAGAATGAGATGGCTTAATGACCAAGCATTAGACGGCTCAAATTATGAGACGATATCACCTTGATAAAGTGAGTGCTGCATGTGTATTTCTTCAAGAATACACTACCTTTGGAGTTCCAACAGTTGTTCAGATCTATGCTCAGCAATGTCATGTGGCAAAGTCAGCTGAGTGCCTGAATGAACTGAACGACCAGGTTATCCCTTCAGTGGATTGTTTTTCCCCCCTGATGGCACGGGCATATTCCAGAACGACAATGCCAAGGCTCATCAAACTCCATTTGTGAACAATTGCACACATGAATTGAGTACCACTGAGTTCTGCCCTTAAGCCAGCTGGCAGTCCTTGGGATATGCAGGAAAATGCTTGGTTTCAATCACCACAAGGGTGGTTTCAATCACCCATCATTAATACAAGATCTTGTCCAAAGATTAATGCGACTTGGAATGGAAATAAATGTTCTGGTGTTGCCTGGGTTGTAAAAACAATGCCTAAACAATGCCAAACCAAATAAAATAAGATTTTTTTAATCCAGTCAGTGTATTAGGAAGCCAAAAGATATTCAGCAAATACAGGAATCAAGTCAGACACAGAAGTGCCTGGCAATTCTGTACCATAATGAGGCAATCCATATGACAACAACAACAAAAACGCCAAACCACAAGTACTTATGCAGAATTGATCCTCGTTTAATCCAGAATACCAGCACAAATCCGAAGAACAGTTTTGCAACATTGCAATTCTACACAACTAGAGAGCTGTGGATTACACAACTATGGATTATAGCTTAATGAACCTCTTTTTGCAGTGTTATGCAGCATCACAGAATTTACAGTCATTTTTATCTGAAAATTGTTTTTTGAGGCTACACAGCCACAATGATCAGCCATAACATTAAGACCACTGACTGGTGCAGTGAACAGCATTTAGAACTTGATTCTCTTGGTAATGTTTTGCTAGGAAACCTCAGTCCTGGCATTCGCCTGGAAGTCTGGAAGAAGTTGACACATTCCACCTACCTAAGCATTCTTTCAGACCTTCACAGCAATGGTATTCCTAATGGCAGTTTACATTTACAGCATTTAGCAGACGCCCTTATCCAGAGCAACTTACAATTGATACAGTCTTAGTAATTGTCCAAGCAATTGTGGGTTACTCAAGGACCCAACAGTGGCAGCTTGGCAGAGGTGGGATTTGAACCCTGGACCTTCTGGTCCATAGTCCAGTACCTTACCCTCTAGGCTACCACAGTCAGAATAATGCACCCAATAATGCATCCAAAACAAAGCAACAAAAATGTATTGTAATGTAATATGACAAAGATATCAAGGAGTTGTCCTGCCCTTGAAATTCCCCAGTTCGCAATCTGATCGACCATCAGGATGTGCTGGAAAAACAAGTTCGACCATGGAGGCCCCACCTCGCAACTCATAGGACTTCAAGAATCTGCTGCTACAGATTGGCGTGACATCACAAAGAAACCAAGGGTAATTTCTAAGCAACTAATGGTCTCTGTAATTGGCTAATGTTAATGTTCATGAGTCCAAAATCAGAGGATCACTGAACATGGTTGACATGGGCAGGTTGCAAGGAGAAAGCCATTCAATTTCGTAGACAAGCCAGTAGACGTTTGGTTTAACCGAAAAGCGTTATGGCTGGAGAAAGGAAAACACTGCATTCCAGCATAAGAACCTTAACCAACCTGTGACACAGGGTGGTCATAGTGTCACGGTTTGGGCCTTTTTTGCTGCATCTGGGCCTGGATGTCTTGCCATCATTGATGGAACACTGAATTCTAAATTATATCAGCAAACTGTCAGAACATCTGTCCATAAACTGAACCACAAAAGAATGTGGTTCAATCAGTACGATAATGACCCTAAGCACAAAAGTTAGTCTACAAAAAATGGTTATAGAAGACCAATGTCTTGGAATGGCCAGGTCAAAGTCCTGATCTAGCGTGTTCTGGACGGACAAATGGGCTAAAAGTTCTCCAAGCCAAAGTGCAGGACTGATCGACATTCTAAATCTATATGCATGAATATGGAGTTGGTGCCCCCATTGCAGCTATAACGGCTTCCAAAGGCATTCTACAAGATGTTGGACTGTGTCTGTGGGGATTTTTTGCTCATTCACCCAGAAGGAGGTTAGACACTGATGTTGGATAAGCGAGTCTGGCTCACAATCTTCATTCTAGTTCATCCCAAAGGTGTTTGAAGGGGTTAAGGTCAGGCCTCTGTGTGGGGGCCTCAAGTTCTTCCACACCAGTCTCACCCAACCATGCACGTATGGTCCTTGCTTTGTGCACTGAAGGACAGCCGTGCTGGAACAACAACATAAAAGCCTTCCCCAAACTGTCCTACAAAGTTGGAAGCATACAACTGTCCAAAACATTTGCTTTGTCTTTTATTTGAGGTCATCAGCATCAACAGCTATGCATGACAGGAGCAATCTTAGATCTATACTAGTCAGGCACATTCATACTGGGCCAATACAGAGCTACCAATTAACACATGTCTTTGGAATGTGGGAGGAAAAAGGAATACTGGGACAGACACAAAGAGGACATGCAAACTCCATACAGGTGGAGTCCAAGGACGGGATCAAACCGGGAATCTCTGGAGCTGAGAGATGATCGCCAAGCTTAAGCCACAAACGCTTTCATTCTACCTTTCAAGATTGTATTAGTTGGAAGTAGCTTAGAAGAAGGGCGACTGCCAAATTTACATTTACATTCAGTCATCTGGTAGACGCTCTTATCCAGAGCGAAGAAATTTGCAAACAGGTGAAGGTGCCACGATGCAAATACCTGGTGATCCTTAAGTATTTATTATCAGTGAGACCAAAAACTAAATGCTACTAAGAGAATATGAAGCAAGTTCTTAGTCTGAAGCTGAAGGCACATATAATGACAATAAACACCAAGCACTTGAAGGCAAAGTGGACAAAAATATGTACAAAAGAGCACTGTGTCGCCATTTAGGGGCAAATTAATATATCGTTTATTTGGGGAACAAAATCACTGATAAATAAAATTAAATACTGACTGTTTGAATTGATAAAGAATTTGATTTGAAGAGATCTGAGAAGTGACAATGGGTAAACTACCACCTTAGGTCAAAGTTTTCATAGAAATAAATGAATAAAAAACCCTTTCTGTCATATCTACACTTGTTTCAGTTTGACAGTGCTAACAAGTATCTTAGCATAAATATGAAAATAAATGCCAAATGTGCTTAGTTATGAATTTAGTTTTTAATAAGAATCAAAGACTGCAATAAAACTGAACTTGGGTTTGGAAAACTTTATAAATCCCATCCTCACCCTAGCAGTAACTCTATTTGCGATTGTTCAGGTGCACCCAGACCAATGAATGACACCTAGATTATGTTTATCACACATACATCCCTTAGACCAGTTAGACCAGTGGCTCCTGTAGAATGGGGAACAGAGCGTGCTATAAAACAAAGAAATTACAATACAAAAAAAGCCTCATGACTTTAAAAAGCATTAAACACACCCTGAGAACAGCAGTCTGAGAGAACAAAGCAGAGGAAGATCATTCAGTTTTATGACAAAATGCACGGCTATTAACATGCTTCTTTAATAACAACAATTAGCACGAGCTTTAATAAAACCCTGCAGTTATCTCTCTGTGTGTGTGTGTGTATGTCTTTGATTTTATGAAATTACCACACATCAGCCAATAGTGTCAGCAAAAGAAACAACCACACACTGTCACTGGCCCAGGGGTACCGTATTTTTCGGACCATAAAGCGCACCGGGTTATAAGGCACAATATCAGTGATCGGCTGCTAACGGGTATATTTTCATACATAAAGCGCACCGGGTTATAAGACGCATGAAATGAAACAAAACTCTTAAGTTCCGTCAGAAGCTCAGTTTGGTCTTTACCTGACGCAGGGTGGTTGAGAGGAGGGAGGACTTTCTCGCCTTTCCTTATCGTCGTCTCTCTCCTGTTCGTTTTTGCCCTTTTTTCACTTCCACCTTTGCCCGCCCTTAAGTTCCGTCAGAAGCTCAGTTTGGTCTTTACCTGACGCAGGGCGTCTTCTTGCTTCCTCCACTTCCGTACCATTGATTCGTTAATGTTGAATTCTCTCGCAGCTGCTCTATGACCATGTTGTACTGCGTGACTGATAGCGTTGTGTTTGAAATCCGCTTCGAAAACGAATGAATGCACGTACCCTAATGCTGAAGCACATACCGTATTACTCCGCGATGCTGCGCACTACGGTTGCCTTAAGCTTCATAACTTACCAAGGCCGTGCTAAAACATTTTGACAGATTTATGAGCGCCGTGTACCATCTACAATCGGTTCTAGGTCAGAAAGCACAACCAGAATTAATTCATACATTAGACGCACCGCATTTTAAGGCGCACTGTCGATTTTTCAGAAAGTTAAAGGATTTTAAGTGCGCCTTATGGTCCGAGAAATACGGTAATTTCAAGGCCTAAAGTGCATATAAACGTTCTGTTACACAGTAGGCACTTTTGCATCAAATAGTTCTGGGACTAATTTGGGAGGAAAATCCTAAATGTCAAAAAAAAAAAACATTAAAAATTCAAGTACATTTAAATGAAAAAGAAACCAGCTGAGCCCTATAAGGCTCACGTGACATTTCAGCTTTCAAATGGATTGAGTACAATCATAATGCAGGTAAAGAAAGCTGGGGAGACAGAGAGAAAAGGTGTATAGTCGCATGTTACATCTTGTCCTGACTCTGTGGGCCACATTGCAGAACCCACCATGCATTACTGCATTTCAGGACAGGGAAGAGAGACACAGCTGAAGAGAGAGAAAAGAAAAACTCTCCTTAAACAAATGTAGGCTGGCCGGGCACTCGAGCTAAAAAGAAATTGAAAGGGTAACAATCAGCTCAGAAATATAGAAACAGGAGCTTTTGTACACACACACACACACACACACACACACAATAAGCACCAATAAATACAAGCTAGCCAAAATAACCAGTCACATTTGCTTAGGTCAAAGCTCTTTCATTAACATTCTACATTCCACACCCCTCCCCCAATCTCTCTCTCTCTCTCTCTCTCTCTCTCTCTCTCTCTCATTAAAGTAGCTTTATTGGCATGACTGTAGTGACAAAAGTGCCAAAGCATTACAACAAAAACAATAAAAAAGACAATTAACAACAATTACAATAAAAACTAAAATATTATTATGAACTAAGTGACGAGTGAAGGCACTAGTTAGAATAAAGATTTTGCAAAATTTACAAAAGGATAAATTATATACAGTGGTGCTTGAAAGGTTGTGAACCCTTTAGAATTTTCTATATTTCTGAATTAATATGACCTAAAACATCATCAGATTTTCACACAAGTCCTAAAAGTAGATAAAGAGAACCCAGTTAAACAAATGAGACAAAAATATTATACTTGGTCATTTATTTATTGAAGAAAATGATCCAAAATTACATATTACTGAGAGGCAAAAGTATGTGAACCTCTAGGATTAGCAGTTAAAAGTTGAGGGTGAAATTAGAGTCAGGTGTTTTCAATCAATGGGATGACAATCAGGTGTGAGTGGGCACCCTGTTTTATTTAAAGAACAGAGATCTATCAAAGTCTGCTCTTCACAAAACATGTTTGTGGAAGTGTCCATTGGCATGAACAAAAGGAGATTTCTGAGAACCTCAGGGAAAAAAAAGGAGTTGTTGATGCTCATCAGGCTGGAAAAGGTTACAAAACCAGCTCTAAAGAGTTTGGAGTCTAACTGGTTAATGTTCATGAGTCCACCATAAGAAGAACACTGAACAACAATGGTGTGCATGGCAGGGTTGCAAAGAGAAAGCCACTGCTCTCCAAAAAGAACATCGCTGCTCATCTGTAGATTGCTAGAATTTAAGGACTTCATCATCTATAATCCATAATATCATCAGAAGATTCAGAGAATCTGGAGAAATCTCTGCGAGTAAGCGGTAAGGCCAAAAACCAACACTGAATTCCCGTGACCTTCGATCCCTGAGGCGGCACTGCATTAAAAACCGACATCATTTTGTAACAGTTATTACCACATGGGCTCAGAAACACTTCAGAAAACCAGTCAGTGAACACAGTTCGTTGCTCCATCTGCAAGTGCAAATTAAAACTCTAGCATGCAAAGCAAAAGCCATATATCAACAACACCATGAAACACCACCGGCTTCTCCGGGCCCGAGCTCATCTGAGATGGACGGATGCAAAGTGGAAAAGTGTCCTGTGGTCTGACGAGTCCACATTTCAAATTGTTTTTGGAAATCATGGACATCGTGTCATCTGCGCCAAAGAGGAAAAGGACTGTCCGGATTGTTATCAGCGCCAAGTTCAAAAGCCAGCATCTCTGGTATGGGGGTGTGTTAGTGCCCATGGCATGGGTAACCTGCACATCTGTGAAGGCACCATTAATACTGAAAGGTACATACAGGTTCTAGAGCAACATATGCTGCCATCCAAACAACGTCTTTTTCAGGGACGTCCCTGCTTATGTCAACAAGACCATGCCCAGCCACATTCTGCAGGTGTTACAACAGCATGGCTTCATAGTAAGAGAGTGCGGGTACTAGACGGGCCTGCCTGCAGTCCAGACCTGTCTCCCATTCAAAATGTGTGGTGCATTATGAATGGCAAAATGTGACAACGGAGACCCCGGACTGTTGAGCAACTGAAGTTGTACATCAAGCAAGAATGGGAAAGAATTCCACCCACAAAGCTTCAACAATTAGTGTCCCTCAGTTCCCAGACGCTTATTGAGTGTTGTTAAAAGTAGAGGTGATGTAACACAGTGGTAAACATGCTCTTGTCCTAACTTTTTTGGAACGAGTTGCAGGCATCACTTTCAAAATGAGTGAATATTTATGAGTGAATTAGTGCTCTGCTGACCTGTGCTATTAACATTCCTTACTAGCTATATATACACACATAACAAATATATATATATATATATATATATTCTATCTATATAGATATATAGTATATAATATATATATAATATATATGATATATATATATATATATAATATATATACACACAGTACAACATATATATATATATATATATCTCTCTATCTCTCTCTCTCTCTCTCTCTCACTCTCTCTTCTCCCTTCTCTCTCTCTCTCTCCCCATCTCCCCCCCCCACACACACACACACACACATACATATATATATATACACACATACATACATACATACATACATACATACATACATACATACATACACACACACGTACATACACACACACATACATACATACATACATACATACATACATACATACACACACACTGATCATTTAAATGCAAGTTATTTGGCCGGACACGCAATTGTCACTTCCCAAAAGCTAGAAGTGTTAGTTCTGTTGATCCCATTATTAATATGTTCACAATTTATCACTAGTCATGAAAATGAACTCATCCGTTCTAAAATGCAAAACATTCAGTCTAACAGAGAGTTTACTATTGCTGCTTTTGCATCAGAGCTACATTTATCACAGTGAACAGGCAAGCATAATCATTCTTCTTTGTGTTAACTGGATCCCAATGTGTTCACTTCACAAAAGATCATCTACATCTGTTTTGTGATTTCTGTATTATTTATCACAGCCTTACTTGTATTCCATCTAGTGTTCTAGTAGAAGTCACACTAGCCCTGCGAACACACAGTGCAAGTACTGAGCTGAAATATTCTATGTGCAATCACAGAGTAACATCAGAGCAGTTTGTGCACCTGCCTTTCCTTTTGACACATTTCAGTACTTCAGTTTGTCTGGTAGGGTTTGTTTGATACCATTCATTTGTAGCTGGGTCTGTCCATTCTAAGTTGACTTCTCATCTGACTGAAAGGAAGTTTAACACAATCTTCTTAACTTCAGAGAGAAGACTAATTCTTGGTCAAATCAAAACACCATGAGCGATTATATGGCCCATAACACTTAACACTTGTTGTGTTTTAGATTTAGAAAAGATACTGAACAAAGGAAGGGAAAGAGGTGACACTGCTTTGCATCTGTTGCTACAACTCAAAGCAACACCTATTACTCATTTGAACATTTACGTCTGTACTAGCAGGCTTTCCAAGCAAAATGCAAACGCGGAGCTGAAGGTCTAGTGTCTATTTAGTTATGTTTTTCTATTTTGTCAAGATTTTTTTTTTCCCCAAACACCACAAATGACTAACTTTTAAAGAAATCTGAGGAATTACTGTTCCTATTTTGTTGTTCCATATACACTTCCAAATAAAACTGTAATAACAACAACTTGAGGCCAATACAAACCTCATCTTCTCAACGTGCCCTCCATTTAAAATATATATATTCGTTACCCTTTGTGCAGGGTAACGAAGCAGGCTATCTGCGTTAAGTGTTGAAAATGACACTGTTAATGATTAAAACAGCCAAGCACGGCCATGTAGTGAGTCCTTAGTTCATAGTTCAATCGCTGTTGCAACTCAAATCTGGGGTGTATTGGTTTAGGGATATGTACTGACCTATATAAAGCCTATTGTAAAGCAGATATCCAAGTTAGCACAAAACACAATCAACTAGGGATCTGGACAGGAAATCTTTTAGATAGTTGAACCAAATGACTACTATGAATGATATCACAGACCACCAGACAAACGGACGTACTGAAATGTGTGAAATTTCTGTCAAGCAGATAGCTAATACCTAGGGGTTGGCATGGTGGCCGCCTCACAGCAAGAAGGTCCTGGGTTCAATCCCAAGGTGGAGTGGCCTGGGTCCTTTCTGTGTGGGGTCTGCATTGTCCTCCACGTGTCCATTCTGAGTTACTCCGGGGACTCCGGTTTCCTCCCACAGTCCGACATGCGTGTTAGGTTAATTGATCACACTAAATTGGCATCGAATTGAGTTTATATATGACTAGTCTTGATGTAACCATGTGTGTGTGTCACTGAGATGGCCACTGATGCATTAAATAAACCAAAGAAACAAAGTAATATCTAGGAAATGCACATGGCTCATTAAATGGACGCATCATTTCTGACCTTAAATGTGATTGTAAAAGTTATTAATTAAAACTACAAAAGGGTGGGTACGAACCTACATACTACCATACTTAAAACTACAAAACCTGAATTGCTTTGTTTGGATAAACAAGGTTCTGTAGAAAACCAAATGTGGTAAAAGACAAAAACGACCTTTGGGGCCAAAGCTGTGATGGTAAAGAGTTTATGCTAAAGACTTCCACAATGCATAGCAAGATCCTGATTTGTCAGGGAAATGCACAGTCAGATTGTAAATATTCAAAATCTACCTACACACCTGCGCCAGGCACATATAGGCCTGCAATTACATGCATACATACACAAAGAAACACGTACGCAGGAACACGTACGCAGGAACACGAACACACACACACACACACACACACACACACACACACACACACACACACACACACACACACACTTTGGAAAGTCAAGT
Source organism: Ancistrus triradiatus (assembly GCA_025084515.1). Taxonomy (NCBI): domain Eukaryota; kingdom Metazoa; phylum Chordata; class Actinopteri; order Siluriformes; family Loricariidae; genus Ancistrus; species Ancistrus triradiatus. The sequence goes on along the minus strand of JAJAGP010001280.1, from coordinate 149,799 downwards.
TGCTGCCTTGTGCTAGAATAAAAAAAGGTTTTTCCCCCCATCATTCTGCTCTCAACACCCCAAAAGTAAACAAACAAATTTAGAATTTTTTGCAAGTTTAATGAAAAGGAAAACTAAAATTGTGCATGGACATAAGTATTCAGACTCTTTACTCAGCACTCAGTTAAAGCACCTTTGGCAGCGATTACAGCCTCCCGTCTTCTTGGGCATCTACAAATTTGGGGATACCTGGACTTGGGTATTTTCTGCCGTTCTTTGCTGCAGATCCTCTCAAGTTCTGTCAGGTTGGATGGGGACCGTCAGTGGATGGCCATTTTCAGGTCTCTCTAGAGACGTTTGATTGGGACCAAGTCAGGGCCCTGTATGAGACACTTAAGGACATTGACAGAGTTGTCCCTAACCCATTGTCTTGTTGGAAGGTGAACCTTTGGCCCAGTCTGAGATCCTGAGCACTCTGGATCAGGTTTTCATTAAAAATACATCTGTACTTTGCACTCCATTCAGCTTCCCCTCAACCCTGACCAGTCTCCCTGTCCCAACTGCTGAAAAATACCCCCACAGCATGATGCTGCCAACACCATGCTTCACTGTGGGGATGGAGGTAGGTCATGAGCAGTGCTTGGTTTCCTCCAGACATGAAACTTTGAATTGAGACCAAAAAGTTCAATATTGGTTTCATCAGACCATAGAATCTTGTTTCTCACAGTCCGAGAGTAATTTAGCTGCTTTTTTGCAAACTCCAGACCAGCTTTCTCTTTCACTCCCTGTCCCTGGACTACTGGTTAAGGTACTGGACTATGGACCCAAAGGTTCAGGGTTCGAATCCAACCTCTGCCTATTTGCCACGGTTGGGTCCTTGAGCCCATATCTTAACCCACAATTGCTTGGCCTGCAAGTCGCTCTGGATAAGGGCGTCTGCAAAATTACATAAATATAAAATGTCTGCAAAATTCACTGAAGAGAGGCTTCTGTCTGGTGACTCTGCCAGAAAGCCCAGACTGGTGGAGTGCTGCAGTGATGGTTGACCTTCTGGACGTTTCTCCCATTTGCACACGGGAGCTGCAATGTGAAAATCTATGGGCCTCTCAGTACATTCACCCGAGTGTGATTACACTAAAGAGCAATCAAGTGTGAGTGTAACTGGGTCAACCAAAGATCATTCCAAGAGCAAGGTGCCCAGGTTAACTTCTAAGTAACTAAACATATCTCACATTGGCTAATGTTAATGTTCATATGTCTACTGGAAACCTTTATGGAAAGGTGAGATGGTTTCAGTGAGAAACATGTTTGAGAATGGAAAGCACTGCAATCCAGCATAAGAACCTCATGTACTTGTGCAAGAATTTCACGTGAGAAAACCCATCAAACCTTTCTCCCAGCCCGCTGTGTAGGACTGATCAACGGTTATGGAAACGTTTGGTTGCAGTTACTGCTGAACGAAGACTTACACCAGAAACCGAAGGCAAAGGTACACATACTTTTGCTGCTCACATATGCAATATTGGATCATTTTCCACAATAAATATAGAGTTTAATGTATAGTCTCATTTCTTCAACTGGGTTCTCAATCTAATTGTATTACTTGTGTGAAATCTGATGATGTTTTAGGTCATATAAAGGGTTTTTTCCAACACTGGTTGGTTGGTGTGTTGATGATTTTTAACACCGCTAAAGCACATCGGCCATTTCGTGGCAGGAAAGGTAATGTTTTCATGTCCTTAAATATGGGCTCTTAGATTTGTAAGAGTTAGGAACTTCAGTAGTTCCTTGCTTTGTTGGTTGAATATTTCGGGTAATGTGTTTGACATTAAGAGTTTTGCTTTGGGGTTTTTCCAAGCACCACTGCACATACATACACAGAAACGCAGTGATATAAAGTCAGTGTGGTAGAAAGTTGCACATTTGGCTACCTATACATTTAGCTCAAACGTTTAGATGTACGGGTTAAACTAGTCGTTCCAGCCTTTTAAGGGGGACTGTAAATACTGCTGTGACAGGTGCCACTTATGAGGCAGACAAAGAGCACCTATAGACTTTGATCTCCTTCACACCTCATACAACCATGCTCAACATCTAACTTAACACAAACAAAGCCAAACACAATGCAGCCATTCTGTTTAAGTGACTGTACTACCTGTATTACCAGTAAGGACTTGTGAAATTTTGATCCCACAAAAGTAGGTACTCCTCAGTCCACATGGCTTACCACTTAAAAAACTAAAGACGCAGAGCTACTACAAGCTGAGGAGTACACAAGGTATTTCTGTACTGTAATCTCTCTGAGTCAGCTTTTAGTAGAAACCACTGTAAAGTTTTTTTTCCCATCAACAGAAGTCAAAAGCTTGAAACCTTCACAACTGGCATCAGGCACAGTCAGAGGTGAAATGAAATGCTTCCACCTGTTTCACAGTGTGTGTATTGTCTGGCCATTGGCCAGGTTGTCAGTCTGGGCCTTAAATATACACAGCTGGAGTGTTTAACACTCAGAGAAACGAGTCCTGTGCTGGAGATGCGCCAAATCGGCATGGGAGATGCATGCACAGGACTGAATTTCACGGCTGGGTTGCAGGTGTACCACACTGCTTGCACTAACATGATTGTATGGAAATGTAAACAGTACACTTTTGCTTTTATTAACAGATCAGAAAGGTCCTACATGGAATAATTATGAATGATCACATTTCAGAGAAACTTCTTTAAGTTTGAGGAAATTAAGTTAGCCAGTAACGTCTGCACTGTTACTGATTTCATGAAGTAGAAAATGTCATAGCTGACTATATTAGACTAATGTGGTTAAATATAAAAAATACTTTGTTATTATAAAATCACCCCATATTATAATCCTGAGTTTAGCACAGATTAGTTGAGTTAAATGTTTAGAGTTTAAGCTACTCTATATTCCGCTAAGCCATCTTTACTAATATTGAATTCCGGTAAACAGCATGCCTCAGAGTTGCAGTACGAACAAATTATTAATGACTATCGTGCATTGGGTTTCTATGCCATTTTAAGCTCATCGCATCGTATGAAAGAGGGATTAATCCACCAGTACCCGGTTAGTAGTGAGCAAATCTAATGTTTAATAGTGTTGTGGTCTCAATGAAAGCATTACATACCATCTTGTGCTTAACACTGTCCATTTGTAAGGGTGTTATGGTTCCTTCATGGCATAGCATGACAAGTATACAGCTTTACAAAGACCTGGGATAGGTGCGTCTCTAATTTCAAGAGACCCAAATTTAATTTGTTTGGATTATAGCCAGTTTCACTGGCAATTCCTGTTTTTTTATGGAGGGAGGAGTAAGAAAGCCATTAACGACATTAACAAGATTTCACAAAGGATTACAAGTGACATACTGCTAATGTCGCTACAGTGGGTCAATGGTTTGGTATGCGTTATGATTTTGGAGCACACCAACAATCCAGTTTTGATATCGTCATATGTTAGAAACCACCCTTTAGAGATCACCCTTTAAACAATTTACTTTTTGTTTTGCCTAAACAGACAAACAGTGACAGTGGTGTTAATGTACACCGTGACATTTTGATGATGCACGTCTTTGGCCACCCCACAGGAATCAAGCATGGGAAAGACCTGGGCATGCACCAAGAAAATAAACGAATGAATCTATTTTTTAAATGGTATAAACTAAAATACATTTTCTTCCAAAACCACTAAGCTGTGATACATTTACATTTATAGCATTTAGCAGACGCCCTTATCCAGAGCGACTTACAATGGGTACAATCTTACAATCCAAGCAATTGTGGGTTGAGGGTCTGGCTCAAGGACCCAACAGTGGCAGCTCGGCAGAGGTGGTTTTTGAACCCTGGACCTTCTGGTCCAGAGTCCAGCATCTTAACCACTAGGCTACCACAGTCCCACATGATACATGTGCACACAAGTTTTGATTGGGAAAAAAAAAACAAGTTCCGCTGTGTGACCCTTAACAGGACCAACCAAAAGAAGACGCTTGAACTATTCTGTAGCACACACTCCACGTCAGTGTGTGTTAACATTATTCATCCACAACACAGGACGTCTGAAACCCTTTGCTTGAGATCCTAAAAGAAAAAGCAACATCCAGCTCATCTTCCTACTGCACTCGCACCTCTGAACATGAAGCATTGAGGTTGCTCATTCTTTTTGTCTGCAGACCTAAAGTGTTCACACCAAATGCATACACTATTGACCATGGACTGACAGGTAGAGGGATAGGAATCTTGTCAGTATTCATACTGCTGTTCAGTGATGTAAACAAATGGCACAGGGCATATTTTGACAACAAACATAAAACCGCCAGTGTGTTTTGTTGTTGCTTTTCCTCTCCAACGGTCACCACAGTGATGATTACCAACTTGCCATTCATAACTATAACTGAATTGGTCAAGAAGTCCACATAAGTGGACTTCTCTCATGGTGGCTAAGCCTGACACAACAAGATGCACATGCTTTAAAAATGGACTAATAACACTTACAGAATTTCAGCGACTGAGACAAACGCATTTGGAATAATTCAAATATATTTATGAAGTTCAGTTTGCAGAGGTCAAACCATATGCAAAGTTAACGTTAGTGCTGGCTTTTCTGGCCAGAGTGAGAGCCACTTCCTTGAAATCCCACATATTTTGCATGACATCAGGTTGCAGATGTTTGCTGACATTATTATTTTATTTCATTGCATGAATTAAATTGTTTATAAGACATAGCAATTATATATACACTGTATAATTTAGGCATGTGAGAAAAAAAAAATCACTGTCCCCAATGACTGACCAGTGTTTCATGTTTGTAAGGATGTAATTGACTTGTTAAGGCTTAATCCAAGCCAGATGCTGACTCTATTCCCCATTTATTTCTCCACACATCCTGGTCAGGGTAGCAGGAATATCCAGAGCCTACCCTGGTACTTCCTAGGTGAGGGTGGAAGTACACCATGGAGGTGGCCCAAGTTTAGAGCACAGCAAGGTGTTAACGTTGCAGTGCCGGGGATTGAACAGTTATGGATGGTTCTTCAACTGGGGGCTCTTTTAACCATCTTACGTTTTGAAGGAATTGGGCAAGTATGCAAAGCCAAACCCTCACACTTCAGCTGGTAGGAAAAAAAAAATGTAAATAATAGTACACCTTTTAAGTAGGTGTGCTATTGTGCTTTGGAGTTGTGTAGTGCATGTACTTAAATGAAATACAAAACCGCTGACATGCAAGTAATTTGCAATCGAAAAATATGTTGTCTCTGTGAGTTACAGCCTCACAGTGTTACAACCAGCACAAGACAATATAAGACACACTGAATACGATTGTGGCCCAGTAAAATACCTGGCTACATCCTGGACAAACACACTCTCGTTTTAACAGAGGCCCTTGCAGGGACTGCTGTGCTGGTAGCAGAGTTAACCCTTTAACTCAGGAATGTTTTCTTTGGGTGGGGCAGAGTGGTGTTTAAACAGAGCGATACTTCCTGCTCCCAACCCCCAGCAAATTCTCTCACACACACACACACCCCTCCCCTTCCCCTGACACCATCTTCCTACATTCAATACCTCTATTTCTGGCTTTAAGGATCTCCAGTGCTTAAATGTCAGGGGCAGGATTAAACACGCAGTGTCTTCACAAGAAAGACGTTCATGTGGCATGCATCCAGTCTCTCTGTCACATATATCACAGTGTTACAAGCTGAGTTTCTATACATTTAAATGCTACAAACACTGATCCGCCATATATCCATAATAGAAGCAGTCAGTAGAGATTACATGATCATGATGAGCCAGCTGCTCAGATGCTTTTGCATGAGTCAGCCCAGGCAGAAGCTAGACAGCCAGCAGTAATGAGGCAAAACAATCACTAATGACACATTTAACTGCAATTTGTTTTAGCGAAATTGCTACACACCCACTGTAATACTGGCTGGAGCTGTAGAGACAGGTTCAGCAATATTTCGTCAGTAATCCAATCAATGAGTGTACATGCACTTGGGTAGTAATCTGATAATGGAAAGCCTCCAACAACCTGACAGAAGGATGCGATGTAAAGCTTCAAACTTTAAGGAAATAAAGAAATTCTTCATTTCCTAGAGCGTATTACTGCAGCTAAGGCTCCACAAGATGTTCGGTAGCCATTTCCCCGGCATTTAATTCCTGGGTTGCCAGATCCCGCAAGAAAATAAGCCACAATTCAATGACAGAAGCCCAAAAGAGCCAAGGCGGACCTGGCAACCCGTGTCAGGTTATGCTAGCGTGCACGCACACACTGAGAAATCAGACTACTGTGCTAAAATCACTAGACACATCAGAACACCAGAATTCTATAACTACTAGAATGGCATGGTGTCAGTTTTGATCTTCTGAAATGAAGACATGTGTCAGAAATAGAATACTTTGCATTCTCAAAGTAGGGGGCGCTATTGAGGGAACGTAAACTAAGCATGAACATGAATCAAAGCAATTCCGCAGCTTTATTCCCTCAAGGAAAACTGTTATCATGGGTCGACTGACCAACGTGTCGAGGCAAATCTCTCTGCGGAAAAAGCATCTGGACCACTGGAAATGTGCATACGACTGATGAACAGTGGAGCCGATTTCAATCTGACGCAGTTACAAAGAAAAGAAGTGAAAGTATATTGTGAGAATGTGCACATATTTTAAGAATAAATAACCATAAATAAATATATATATTAGCTCATGTGTGCTTATTTATATGTGAATAAATCTGCTCTGAACTATACATTTGTTCAGGACAGTAGACATTTAGTTCAGGACAGTGAACTTTCCGGACAGGCAAGTAGGAAAAAAGTAAAGGTTGAACCCTGTTTTGCATGAGTTACAATGCTGAAGATATTCCAGTTGAGTTTGGAAGCAAAAGACCTGCAAAAGACCAACTAAGCATAGCCAGTACTGACCAACACCCTTAGTGTAGATGTTTTTCCATCACTGTGCTATCAAACGTCTCTTAGATCTGAGGCCATTTAAGTATTGTTTTTTTGCCTAGATATAAAACCTATGTTATATAAGTATATAAAAATGTTACCATGAAAGTGTCAACATGATTGTTTTTCAGCACAACCTCACCACGAGCTTACGTGCACTTAAGCAGCTCAATAATAGATAACCTCAGTCAGTACACATTGGCTTCAGTAGTGGGACTACGTGTGGAAATGCTCTTGCTATATGGTCCATTCATGAGGTTGATGGCATTGCTACTTTAATATCAGGTAGCGTATTAAAATGGTATCAGTTCACTATCCTTTCTCTAGAGTCAAATCTAAAGCGTACATCCAAATACCGTATTTTTCGGACCATAAGGAGCACTGTATGTATTAATTCTGGTTGTGCTTTCTGACCTAGAACCGATTGTAGATGGTACACGGCGCTCATAAATCTGTCAAAATGTTTTAGCACGGTCTTGGTAAGTTACGAAGCTCACGGCCACCCTAGTGCGCAGCATCGCGGAGTAATACGGTATGTGCTTCAGCATTAGGGTACGTGCATTCATTCATTTTCGAAGCGGATTTCAAACACAACGCTATCAGTCACGCAGTACAACATGGACATAGAGCAGCTGCGAGAGAATTCAACATTAACGAATCAATGATACGGAAGTGGAGGAAGCAAGAAGACGCCCTGCGCCAGGTAATGACCAAACTGAGCTTCCGACGGAACTTAAGAGTTTTGTTTCATTTCATGCGTCTTATAACCCGGTGCACTTTACGGTATACACAACTAACTCACAGACCAATAGATTAAAATAGCAAAGACACTACGTTATCATATCACTATTTGATGCACTGTTCAGAACTCATGGGCTCGCAAGTGGTAAGCACAGTCACCACACAGCTCCAGAGATCCCCGGTTCGATCTTATCCATCTGTGAGGATAAGCGCGTTCTTCGTCTTTCCGCGTGGGTTTACTGCAGTTTCTTCCCACGTTCCAAAGACATGCATTATTTTAACTGGTAGCTCTAAGCTGCCCCAGTATGAATGCTCTGACTAGTATCGGTGTAACTTAGCTGCTGTGGTGAATAGCCTCTGATGCTGTTAAATAAATAAATAAATAAAAACAAACTGGTTTGAGTGCAAACACACAAACCAAACAGCTTACAAGAAGGTGTAAAACCAAAAAACCACATCCATACAAGGATGCTTTTTTTACCATGCAAGAGAACAAAGGACAGCATCAGATACTTCTGAACTAGGTTAAAAAGACACCTGCCTCTAGCTTGCACAGGAAACCATATCTTGAGTTGCAGAGGCCCTTAGCATTTTGCTTTAACGTTTGTTTAGCTCTAATGTATATTTGACTATCTGGTTTGAGATGTTCCTCGCAGCACAGTGTAGGGATAGACTAGGTAGATCATTTTATTCCTCACTCTACACAAACTACCACAATGATGAGCAACTCTAGTTCCAGATGATGATAACACTGTGAACAAGGCCTGCAAATGATTGTTGTAGGCATTAGGGCTGAGTGATAGGAGTGAAATATCCATTAGTAGTAGGGCTGTGCCTTAAAACAATTATTGCAATATTTATTTTCGCAATATACTACATTGATTTCAGTTCAAAATATCGATTTCTTTTGAAGGAAGAAGCACATTTTAAATGGGGTGTAAACTACAATCTCTGCTGTATTAAGAGGACTGTATGCAGTAACTTGTACTTACATTTACATTTACAGCATTCAGCAGACGCCCTTATCCAGAGCGACTTACAATTGGTACAATCTTACAATCCAACCAATTGTGGGTTAAGGGTCTTGCTCAAGGACCCAACAGTGGTAGCTTGGCAGAGATGGGATTTGAACCCTGAACCTTCTGGTCCAGAGTTCAGTACCTTAACCATTAGGCTACCATAATCCCAAAAAAAACAGTACTTCAGCTGTTTTTATATTTACAGTAAACTATGTGGAATATCGCAATACATGCATATCGTATCATGAAGTCCTTTCCAATACCCGCTCCGAATTGGTCCATTAAATCAAGAGCCAGTGATTTCCATTAGGAGAACAATAATCCTAACCAACTGTGCATGAGATGGAACAAGTACAAAGGAGTGAGACTTTTATTGTGTGAATATTATTCAGTTAAACTCAAAAACAAGAAGAAAACCATTAGTAATATGTAGTAAAAATGCATATCTGTGGGACTGTGTTAGCCTAGCGGTTAAGGTACTGGACTATGGACCAAATGGTCCAGGGTTCAAATCCCACCTCTGCCAAGCTGCCACTGTTGGGTCCTTGAGCAAGACCCTTAACCTACAATTGCTTGGATTGTAAGACTGTACCAATTGTAAGTCGCTCTGGATAAGGGCGTCTGCTAAATGCTGTAAATGTAAATGTAAAAATGGGAGCATATGATCTCACATTTGTGTCTCTAAATAAAACGGAATAAAAATATACCCTCACTGCCAACAAATAATAATAATACACCAAGCTAGAAATGTCAGATTGATGCAAAACTATGCGTGCAGTTATGTCTCATGCAGATAGGTAAATGGTTACCTATCTATTGTGGTCTGATTAGACACTGGTCTTTCCACAAGAAGGCATAAAAGTGCTTCCCCTGCTGTCCTGTAAAAAGGCTCTCAGAAACCACTTTTGGGTAGTGTACCTCTTGGTGAGAGATCGTTGACGGCTAGACATGACTGTTTGACGCACTCGCAGACATCTTGCCCAGTTAGCAGACACCAATGGGGGAGCATACACCTATGACAGTGTGCGATACAAGGGTTTCCCAGGATGTCTCCGCCAGATTGCATCAATTCTTAGCCTGTCCGGTTGCCAGATTTTTCCCCAATCAAACATTTTAGGGCCCAGCTGCAACATTTGTGAGTAAAAGTGCGACAGTACAGCATATGGAACCTGCCTGCTTCCAATGCCCAACCGTATCTCATCTTGTATCCAGGCTAGAGGCTGCCTCACAGGGTACTAGAGCCTCCTTTCAATTGTTTTCCCCAATAAAGTTATCCTTTGGCTCTAATATTGTAATCACTTGGATATATTACATTCATACATCAGATTTTGAAGCTTCATTCGATTCCAACAACCCCTTCTTGGTGAGTTTTTGTTTTGTCAGTGAGTGTGTATACTGTATAATTTGATGCCTCGCATGAACATTGATTACAGATTGCTTGACTAATGTCTCTGGAGAAAGAGGAATGATTCCACAAGGCTGACATTTTCTTTGTTTATCTGCTGCTGCTCAAATTGAACGTGTTTGTGCTGATAGGTGTAGGAGAGTGAAGCAATCGATTACCTTCTAGTTTTTCCATTACAATATTTGTAAAGTCTTGTCTTTTGACACTTGATTTTGAATCTATTCAAACTGTCACACATTCTGTGTCGGTTTCCAGCATTCCAGAGTTCATCCCAGTCTTTCTCTTACATGGCCCTGACCCAGCCCTGCTCCACCGGTGATCCCCACCTCCAGAGTATTGATCCCCTGCCTTTGTCTCCTCTCTCTCCAGCTAAACAACACGTTTTATGGTCAGGAAGGTTTTTTCCCTATGGCAATTACAAATACAGATGAAATTTGCATCTCTATCATCCTATCATTTTTGATATAATTAAATATAATTGCTATTATAAATATCTAGCAATTTGTTTGTTTACTTGTCTTCACATCACCACAGTGTCATACCACAATTTAGAGCGACCAATTAAGCTAGCACATGTATTTGGTATGTGAGAGGAAACCAGAGTACATGCAAATTCCACACAGGTGGTGTACGAACGCTCAGGTACGAACCAGGGATCTCTGGTTCTAACAGCTTGAACCACTGCCCCACCCCTTCTGTTAAATGAAGAGTGCAATAAATGTAAACGATATAAAATAACTGCATATGCACACTACAGTAACAGCATCACCAGAACAGAATAATTCAGATGGCTTATATGAACCTTTAGCAGTAAAGAAAGTCCCCATTTAAAAGGCAACAGTAAATACAAATGTTTACAGTAATACAGAGTGCAGGGTTGACATCAGTTTCAGTGTCTCTAAGCTGTATTTCCATTGTATGTACACACTGCCCACACTGTCCATTAAAAGGCCTATCAATCCCTGTAGCAACAACAAGGGAGGAGGCAGCTAGCGCTGTAGCTTAAACAGTGGGTGGCCCGTAGAGACCCCAGGGACATGAAGGGGATTATGACAGGTTAGGCTGTGTCCCCCCCACTACATGCGACCACACTCGTATTGTTGGATTCTATGGACAGAGCACGTGCCTCTTTTGTTTGTATTCATTGTTTGACAAAACACTGTAGAATCTCATTTATGGCAGGCCTAATACCATGAGACATTATTCTATAGCGAGTTTTCCAGCCACCAAGTTTGTGCAAATTTTGAAAATTGCAAAGAAAAACCTGAATGGAAAAAGTACAGAATTGGAAAAAACAAATCCCAATATCACAAAAAAAAAAAAGTTTTACGCCAGGACAAGGTGGAAAAGTTAGAATATCTCTTAAAGCCAAAATGTCATGATATTTGATGGAAAACAGTTTTTTGAATAAATGATAATGTATCAAGCTGCAAGATTCCATTCCACCTGATCAGACCAAAAGCAAAACATCAGTAGTACTGTTATATTTAGATATGATTTAATACGTGACCTGACAATGTGAGCGTGACTTAAAATAACACACCTGATTAAGTGGATAAGTTTTGTTTGTTTCTTTAGTTTATTTACACACACACACACACACACACACACACACACACACACACACACAAATGTTTGGACACACCTGTGACTCACTCAATGTTTTTTGGCCCAGATGCAGCAAAACAGCCCCAAACCATGATACTACACCACCAGCATGTTTCACAGATGGGATAAGGTTCTTATTCTGGAATGCAGTGTTTTCCTTTCTCCAACATAATGCTTTTCTTTTTAAACCAAAAAGTTCTATTTTGGTCTCATCCATCCACAAAACATTCTTCCAATAGCCTTCTGACTTGTCCACATGATCTTAGCAAACTGCAGACCAGCAGCAATGTTCTTTTTGGAGAGCAGTGGCTTTCTCCTTGCAACCCTGCCCTGCACACCATTGTTGTTTCAGTGTTCTTCTGATGGTGGACTCATCAAACATTAACAACATTAACATTAGCCAATGTGAGAGAGGGCTTCAGTTGCTTACAAGTTACCCTGGGGTCCTCTGTGACCTCGCCAACTATTACACGCCTTGCTCTTGGAGTGATCTTTGTTGGTTGGACCACTCCCGGGGAGGGTAACAATGGTCTTCAATTTCCTCCATTTGTACACAATCTGTCTGACAGTGGATTGGTGGAGTCCAAACTCTTTAGAGATGGTTTTGGAACCTTTTCCAGCCTGATGAGCATCAAGAACTCTTTTCTCTGAGCTCCTCAGAAATCTCTTTTGTTCGTGCCATGATACACTTCCACAAATATGTTGCGAAGAGCAGACTTTGATAGATCCGTGTTCTTTAAATAAAACAGGGTGCCCACTCACACCTGATGTCATCTCATTGATTGAAAACACCTGACTCTAATTTCACTTTCAAATTAGCTGCTAATCCTAGAGGTTCACATACATACTTTTTGACACTCTCAAATATGTAATATTGGATCATTTTCCTCCTCAATAAATAAATGACCAAGTATAATATTATTGTCTCATTTGTTTTACCTGGGTTCTCTTTATCTACTTTTATGAAAATCTGATGATGTTTTAGATCATTTTCACGCAGAAATATAGAAAATTATAAGGGTTTCACAAACTTTCAAGCACCACTGTATGTATATATGCGTATGTGTGTCGGGGCCTGATCTAATGGATATCTTATAATCCATTAACCCTCACACTAGAATTTGGACTGTGGGGGAAACCGGAGACCCCAAGTAAAACCCACACGGACACAGGGAGGACATGCAAACTCCAATTAAGCGGATAACAAAATGAATGAATGAAATGGAATGAAGAGGTGAGTGTGTAAAGACAGTTGTGTCATACATGCTGCCAGGGGAACCACACACACACACACACACACACACACACACACACACACACCACTTCAGCCCTCATTAGGCGGGCCACTGCTCATCCTGCCCGGCATCTCAGAGCCATTAAAATAAATGTAAATGACTGTAAAGATTATGCGGCTAAAAGCAAGGAATTCTTGATGAATACTTGGTTTCAATGTGTATTTAATTATGACCCATATCCCACATTTGTCTGACCAGCTCACGCTCCTAATCTGTTGATGATGTGCAAAAGAGCAACGCTTCACATGAATCCACTCATCCACATTCAATCAAAATGGAGTCAACAGGAACAGGCACTTCCTTAGTGGTCAACGTTAATATTCAGTAGAGGCCAGCTGCAAATTTGGAAGCAAATCATCATGCCACCGAGGAGGTGAGAGAGCGCAAAGATTTTAATGATGGGTCTCTGTGGAGTCATGGCAGCTAACTCACTACATCTTGAATCTGTGGATTATTAGAGCCAGGAGTGGTGGGATGGAGATGTGTTTCTCATTCCATTTTCCCTTCTCATCAGTGCACATTCATAAGGAACGTTAAGGTAGTATGCCACAAAAATTGCATTGAATTCCAATCTGACTGTTTAAAGTGAGTTGCACTGCCACACCTGGAATGTGTATCGGATTTCACTATCACAAATGAAAGTGGCCTAAAACGAAACTGAAAATAAATGCATCAGTTTCAGTGTTTTTTTTGTGTTAAACAAAAAAGATTGGACTGGGCCACACTTTTACCTGCTGTGTGAATGTAGCAAAAAAGAATTTAGCCATTTGAACAGGGACATTCGACTTGCAGTTTTATGATTAAAATTTACAGACCCTTGTTATCAGATAACTAAAAACACAAATAAATTGGATTATCACCTTTAGACACAAAACCAATCAGTTGTTGCTTTTTGTCATAAGACTACTCAAACGAATGCAACTCTCATGTTCTTCAACGTCCATTAGGCTTGTGTTTATCTACTTTATTTAATATTTTAAACAGAAATGTTGACACCTAATATATTCTTGATTCCTTGCTCAAATTTGGAACTACAGTCACTAGAAAGAGTTGCATTCTTACTTAAACTATCCCTTCATTTACAGCATTTAGCAGACGCCCTTATCCAGAGCGACTTACAATTGGTACAGTCTTACAATCCAAGCAATTGTGGGTTAAGGGCCTTGCTCAAGGACCCAACAGAGGCAGCTTGGCAGAGGTGGGATTTGAACCCTGGACCTTCTGGTCCATAGTCCAGTACCTTAACCGCTAGGCTACCACAGTCCCACTAGGCTTCTAATGTTTTAACATGACTATTATATTTAGGCTTGAAGCCAACGACCTATAACACCTTAAATATTACAGTTTTATAAACATGAACAAAATCCCGAACAAATTTCTATAATTAAAAATCTAGTGTGAATGCATCTTTTTAAAATTAATATTCCATAGTGTTTTTGTTCATTTCATTTACTTGTCTGCAGTTCAGATTTTCACATTTTAAAACTTGCATATACACTACATACCGTATTTTTCGGACTATAAGGCGCACTTAAAATCCTTTAACTTTCTCAAAAATCAACAGTGCGCCTTAAAATGCGGTGCGTCTAATGTATGAATTAATTCTGGTTGAGCCTTCTGACCTAGAACCGATTGTAGATGGTACACGGCGCTCATAAATCTGTCAAAAATGTTTTAGCACGGTCTTGGTAAGTTACGAAGCTTACGGCAACCGTAGTGCGCAGCATCACGGAGTAATACGGTATGTGCTTCAGCATTAGGGTACGTGCATTCATTCATTTATTTTCGAAGCGGATTTCAAACACAACGCTATCGGTCACGCAGTACAACATGGACATAGAGCAGCTGGGAGAGAATTCAACATTAACGAATCAATGGTACGGAAGTGGAGGAAGCAAGAAGACGCCCTGCGCCAGGTAAAGACCAAACTGAGCTTCCGAGGGAACTTAAGAGTTTTGTTTCATTTCATGCGTCTTATAACCCGGTGCGCTTTATGTATGAAAATAGATCCGTTAGCAGCCGATGGTTGATATTGCGTCTTATAATCCGGTGCGCTTTATAGCCCGAAAAATACGGTATGTTTAACATGACTTGCGTGACTGATCATACATGCAACCTTTACATTTTAAAATTAATTCAAAATTCTTTCAAACATATGACTGGAGAAGCTATACACCACACAGCTGACCAACTGACAGTACACAATGCACTACAGTGTGGCTTTCTGCTTGTCCCTGATTGTTGCTCATGGGAATGTGGTATGGCTTTGGTTTTGCTGTTTTGTCTGACTGTGGACTCTGTTTGCCTGTCTGGGTCTTTGTCTAGATATGTTTCACATTTGATTTCTTAAAGTCAACTATGACAAACAAATAACCAATTTCACTGAGCAGAGTAGCTACCATGGATTATAAGAGACATGCTCACGGGGTCACAGGTTCGAGGTGTCACGTTCATGGGCTTAATGGCATTTCCATGGTGTTTTTCTGATGGTCCTGGGGATTATTTGGGTGTAAGTAAATTCTTTTTCATTTGAATGTGGATTTAAATATATTATAATGTATAGATTTAATTATTCTAACGTATGCAAAAGGCACACTACAAAACAAAAGCAGTAGTAGTAGTTGTTTTCTACAAAAGTATTCCAATTCCTGGAAAAGTAAAGGAAGCTCTCGTCGAGTTAGTATTCAACAGAAAAAAGAAAAAATAAACTAATATGTTTAGCTAAAGGGCATGTGAGCTTAATACTTCCTTTTTAAAATGCTTACTGAATTAACTATGAATTTCGTTCAAGAAGCCATTCTGAAATGATGTTTTTGGGTGTGAATTACTAGACATTATTCCGGTAAAACAAAATCCAGAAACCTTTCTGTGTAGGACCCAAATCCAAATGCATACACACATTTTGAATGCAGATTATAGAGTTACAAGCTCTGGATTCATCTTATTACATAAACGCTTATTTCAGAGTTACAGCCTAATGAAGAGTCCTGTCAGATGTACTCAAACTCCAGCACAAAGCCAGAGAGGGGAGGAAAAAACAAAAATAACACACTTATTTTTAACATACAAGTCAAACCTTCAGGAATTAATATGGGACTGTGGTAGCCAAGTGGTTAAGGTACTAGTCTATGGACCAGAAGGTCCAGGGTTCAAATCCCACCGCTGCCAAGCTGCCACTGTTGGGTCCTTGAGCAAGCCCCTTAACCCACAATTGCTTGGATTGTAAGACTGTACCAACTGTACGTCGCTCTGGATAAGGGCATCTGCTAAATGCTGTAAATGTCCCAAGAGTGGTGTCTACAGTTTTACCAACAGCAAATGACAGAAACAATGTAATCATGCCAGCCACACTTCTCAAGCTGAGAACCACTGAGCTTAGCTTTCATTGCCAGACAAAACCAGATTTCCATAGGGCAAAGTTATAGAATCACACCAGTGGTTTCGGTAAAACAGTGTCTAATTTGACCTTATGGTTGAAGATATGTTTGTCAGTTTGCTACCCCATGTTTGTCAAAACGATGACACTGAACACAATTATGGAATTGCTTACGGCAAATACAGTACTGCATATGAATAAACTTACAGTAATTAAAGAGCAGCTGCCCTCTAAATAACACGACGTTTATTTCAGGAGAACACGTACGGCTCAAATTTGATCCATCTAGGTAGCTGCCCTCCAAATGCAACACAATTGAACTGCAGCAGTACCCTGTTAATCCAAATGGAACCAATTCCAGAACCAGTGTAGATAGCACACAGTTAAAACTTTCAACGGTGTCAGCATATTGCGAGCCCGGGAACATTGTGCATAATGGATGGGGCTGTGATCACCCTCCTCACACAGACAGTCATCGAGCACTTTATTTGGAGCACTATGCTAATACTGGGTAGGGCCTCCCTTTGCTCTCGAAACAACCTCAATTCAGATGGCCAGCAGATCAGTTGACCACACCGGCAAACGAAGAACCCTGAACTCATTGTCATTTTCATGAAACCAGTGACAGAGGTGTCTTTTGCTTTGTGACATGGTACATTATCATGCTGGAAGTAAATTGTGGCCATGAAGGGATGCACATGATAAGGAACAATACTAAAATATATGAAATTAAAAACACATATTCCAGCAGTCTGGACTGTTGACACACGGCTGACGGAGTCCATGGATTAATGTTGGTGGCATCAATTCTGACCGCACTGTGTGCCTCAGCAAAAAGTGAGATTTAGTAGACCAGACTACACTTCCAGTCTTTGGCTGTCATTTTTTTTTCCTGTGCCCTCTGCAAACGCGGCGCTCTGCTCATTGCTGACAGAAGTGAAACCCAATGTGGTCTTCCTCTTTTGAAGCTAATCTGTGAATTACTGTGCATGATCACTTTGAATTATCTGACATAATTACTTGTTGTGTCTCATTCTGTGGGGGCACGCCACGTGAGATGCTTCCGTGTTTGAGGCCTACATGAGGAAGCCACCACTTTGATAATTGCTTTGATACTTGTTTGAAACTCGCTTAGAAAAGCTGGCGTTTTGGGCTTGTTTTAGCACTCGCATCCTCGCCTTTGCTTCAGCTCACATTTACATTTACAGCATTTAGCAGACGCCCTTATCCAGAGCGACTTACAATTGGTACAGTCTTACAGTCCAAGAAATTGTGGATTAAGGGCCTTGCTCAAGGACCCAACAGTGGCAGCTTGGCAGAGGTGGGATTTGAACCCTGGACCTTTTGGACCATAGTCCAGTACCTTACCTGCTAGGCTACCACAGTCACATTTGCTTGTGTACAATTGTGTTCGATACGTGTGATTATAGTAATTTTGCTACTCAAATGCCCAATGTATGTAAATTAAAAGGGTCAAATTTCATCTAGGCGCTCGGGTGGTGCAGCTACAGTTCACTAGCCCACCTCCACAGCGACTCGGGTTCAAGTAGCAGCAGTGCTGAGCATCAGACCAGCACAATTAGCCATGTTTGGGGCACCCTGTAAATCCTGAGACAGACTCCAGACACGGAGGGACAAAATAACTAGTGTTTCAGACTATACTGCACATTTTCTGCAATAACCCAAGCCAAAACAGACAATACTAATCCTGACATCCTTGAGTGGTTTGCTGGGTAATTCTGGCCGCACTGCTGCATAGTTATATCATGTGCACTGGAACAATAAACACGTGCCACAACTACATGACAGATAAGCACACAGGCTGCCCTCTGTTTTCTTTCACTTCCTCTTCCCTCCAGCAAACAGGGCCACAGTCTGGGAGTTAGCGAGTGTGTTTCCTAGCTGATGTTCTGTGGTGGAGTCATATTCGCCAGGTGACGCCACTCATACGCTCAGAGTTACACACAGCTCCGTGCCAGGGAATTCCTGTTGGGGACTTGCGCTTGGTATACAACAGTGTTTTAAACACACAACCACACCCGTCTGGGAACTCTGTCAAAACTGGTCTTTACACACCCTGGAGTCCTGCCAAGCATAGCCGGGATTCCAGCAGGAGCATGGGAAACAGTGAGCAACAGAGAGAAAAGTGAAAGCGTGGCTTCTCAGCTCTGGCCTGCTGCCAGTGCATACTTCCAGCTTTTTAGTTGACTGCAGGAGCGTCTCAGCATGACTCAGGCCTCTACAGGCTCTGTGGGATTAAAACATACAGGGCTTGGCCCAACACCAACTTTCTAAGCTGCGACTGAAAAACACTTGCCCTGTCAGCAGCTGGCACACACAGCACGTGGAGAATGTGACAACCTGCAAACCAATATTTGGGGCAAAAATAACCTGTCTAGGGGGGGGGATTGTTAATGCACCTGTGCAGCTACTGCTAATAAAATCTTAAGTCAGTACCTTACACAAATAAGACACTAACGGATGACAGCATGGCGGTGTTTTATGCTGGGTTCCCCTATTATGTAGTACACCATGCGATTAATTTATAGATCCAAACAAGAAAAAAACAAATGCAGACACCCAAAAGTACAAAAAATGATATTTGATTTGAGCTTCTGACTTTGTTTTCCATTTGTTAATAAGCATGGCCTGATAATGAGAATACTCCAGCTAGTACTGCTTTCTACTTACACCTCTACAGTCCCTTTACAACTTCCTGTCCAGCTCTGATATGTAACATTTCCTATGTTTAATGTGTTTCAAAGCAGCTCTTATCGGATGCAGCAGCAAAAACTAAGACATCAGAACATTCTCCAATCAGTCAAGGCATCCAAACCATGACAATGCTTACGTAGGTGCAGCGTGTCACGTTGCCCAAACACAGGGTTTCATAGCAGAACATTACCCAGAGCATCAATCCACCTATTTGTCTTCTTCCCACAGTACATCCCGGTGCAATCTTTTCCACAGGTAAAGGGTACACCCATCCCCAACCCCAAAAGACCTCATCAGGCCACTCAAGCTTCTTCTATTGCTCCAAAGTCAAGTTGTGGAACTCTCTTTGATGGTGGACCCAGTTGTGCCACATTTCCTCTCACAAAACAACATTAAACAGATCTGTGCCTTATAGTACATTAATGTTTCTGTCTGTTCAGACCAGGATGGTGGTGTATCGATGTGCCTTGGCCAGCAAACGCCCTGCCTCTGGTTTCTAGTTTGTCCCTCTTCCAGCCATTGTTGGTATTCACAACTGCTGACTGGGAGCACCCCACATAATTTGCCCTGGGTTAAAGTTACATCGATGTAGTCTTTGCTCAGCTGTAGGGGTTTATCTGATCAATAGGGGTTTGGCTGTTCAAAGCTATGCCAATATTCGTTTCAAACAACCACTACAGTAATTCGGTACTGCAGAATAATACAATGGACAACTTAAAAAGGTGCCTGTAAACTCACTAATGCTGTTTCTTACCTGCTTAAAGTGTTCCTCGTAGCCCCATTCAGCCTGGCCACTGGGAGATGCGGCCGTCTGTGGCCTGGTGGGTGAAAGGTCATCCACAGGCTCCTGTTTTACCCTGACGGGGGAAGGTGCCTCCCTCTGTGTTGGTGCACCTGCTGCAGTGCCAGGGTAGCTGCCGAACTGCCTCACTGCACCCTGCTGCAGTGCCAGCGTCTGCTTCCTCAAAAACTCTAACCCGCTTACTGTGCCATCCTCATCTTCGCTGACTTCGTCACCATCCATTGCTTCCTCTTCATCGTCGATGTCGGCGTCATCATCATCAGCCGAGTCCCTGCCCCGACCGACCTCATCTAGCCGCTCCGTCGTGCCCCCGTGACCTTGAGGCTTGGCGCCGTGGCCCAGCGCAGAGGCTCGAGCTGCCGCAAGGATGGCGTGCTGAGCGGCCACCTGCTGGGCGTACAAGATCTGGGCGTCACGCAGATGCCGCTCCTTGCGCTCGATCTCTAGACGGGCCTGTTGCTGCCGTTGCAAGTGCTCCATCACGGCTTCCAGCTTTACCCCCGCTGCACCACCCTGGGGAAAGACACTGCCCCCCAAACTGCCCTCCTGAGACAGAAACAGGGGGAGGAGAAAGAGGAAGCAACATAGACATCAATGACCTGCCATAAACGCGCAACTCTAATTACATCTAAGGAGCTCCAAAGCCTCTTGAGCACAGCAGAGCTTTTGAAACACAATCCTTTTAATCTGTTCTGCAATATACGACAGAACCGATCTTCACACCAAAGTCTTCGTAAAGAATGAAACGATTCAGCAAAGCGACCAAAATGACTCCCATGTGCATGTCATTCAACAGAGAAACCTTTTCTATCATTTCTTTCGAACAGCAACGCAGCCACATCCACAGCTCCTTCGTCTTCAATCTATAATGCATCGCTAAGGGCAATGAATCAATATCACTGCCCAGAGTTATTCTATGTGAAATAATGCATGAGACAGCACGAGGCCTTTCATTCGCAAAGCTCTAGGTGTAATTGTGAGGGTTTTCACAGACGACCCACAATAAATTATATGACTGCCTTTGATCTCCAAAGGCCATTAAGTGGATGCAAAGCCTAGGGTTACACTCTGAGCGCACACACTTGATTCCACACAATCAGGTAAAGCAATTTAAGTACGGAGGGGGGGGAAAACAAAAAGCTGACCAAAGAAAATGATCAATTCTGATCAAAGGCCAATGCACTACAAGGACCATATTTCCATTACAACTATATAAGATGCACATGATACCATTTTCAATACTTTTAGATACGTATTCGGCGTCACGTTGTGTCTGCTTTACTTTCTTAATATGATGTGTGCACTGCCATTAACCTTGGCTCTGACTCTAGGTATATGTTATGTGTTATATCATGTCTTTTAACTCTGTTAAATGTGTGTTTTGCTATTTTATTGTATTTGGCATGCTTTATGACAGTGTTAATATGTACTTTTAGCACACAGGTTTCTAACATCTTACCATTATATATTATTGGACACACGACCTAGCAAAGAACTAGTAAAACGCATTTAAATGAGGTCAGAAAGGTAGGTTCAGATCAATAAACAGAAGCCTGTTTCATCCTTATTAAACCAGAATCAACATCTGTCAGCCTTCTGCACAGACGACGGAGCTGGAAACCATAAACCAAACAGCATTTGGAAACTCATGCTAGTCACTGTAGAGTAGTGCGAACTGTTTTGCTTGATAATTTAACCATTTAGTGATACCCACGTGTACAAGCATACCAGAAAAATCCACTCAACAACGTGCACTGTGATAGGGCAATGTCCAGGATATGTACCGTAACTGCTACATAACACACCATGGTCTTTAATGGAATACACATCATACACTGTACACACAAACTTATGTTATGCCAGTGTGAATTGTGATAGGTTAGTGGTAAAACAGTAGCTGGCACAGAACACAATATGAACGTTTGTACTGAACAGAGGGCAAAGCTTTAAAAGGTATTAATAGCATTACATCAACATCTGCACAGGTTATGTATCAGCTGCCGATGTTTGTGTAAATACTGACTAAAATTAGCTTCACAGTCTCACTTTTATAAGCGGTTCAGTATCACGAACCCCTTAAAAATACTGCATTTGGAATTCAGTGCAGTGTGGCCCACACATTTTTCATAAATCATTCACACTGCTGAATGCTATTGGGGACTGTGGTAGCCTAGCGGGTAAGGTACTTGACTATGGTCCAGGGTTTATATCCCACCTCTGACTTGCTGCCACTGTTGGGTCCTTGAGCAAGGCCCTTAACCCACAATTGCTTGGATTGGAAGACTGTATAACCTGTAAGTCGCTCTGGATAAGGGCGTCTGCTAAATGCTGTAAATGTAAATATTTATTTGTTAACATAATAACAAACAGGTATGAAAATGAATGAATGGTGCATTTACATTTACAGCATTCAGCAGACACCCTTGTCCAGAGTGACTTACAATTGATACAGTCTTCCAATCCAAGCAATTGTGGGTTAAGGGCCTTGCTCTAGGACCCAACAGTGGCAACCTGGCAGAGGTGGGATTTGAACCCTGTACCTTTTGGTCCATAGTCCAGTACCTTAACCACTAGGCTACGGTAGTGAATAAAATGGTGCATGAATGAAAGTGTCAGTATACAGTTTGTCAAAACGTCCTTAAACTTGGAAGTACATCTTGCAGATCACGAACCATAAAAGCACGCGAGAGAGAGAAACTATGCTCTAGATAAAGGCGCCTGCAAAAATGTGGTAACTGTAAATACACTATATAGAAATAAGTACGTGTGTATACTCCTGGCGGTGTATATTCTGAACAAACCGCCTCAACCCAACGTGGCAAGTCCAACATAAACCACCACCAAAACATACTACAGTCCTAATAGTACGTGCACTGTGTTTAATACCATTTTATCACACCTTACAGTACGGCAATAGGCATTTTGAACGGAACAAGGCGACCGTTGGTTAAATACCCCGTTGACATGGCTAACATAGCGCTTAATACCCTTAATAGTCTTCAAGTTTAAAAAATAGAAACGTGTTTAGAATTCACTCTAACCCGACAACTGTACAGTTTACACGGCACTGGTGTTTAAACGAAAACCAGTATCAAAACCAGCAAAATATTGCTAATGTGAAGGGCAGAGTTAAAGTTCACGTAAAGGTAGCTAATGAATGAGCAGAGACTCGGTTCCGGTGTTCTCTAAGAGGTAAATGAAGTTTAAGACATGGCGTTAGGGTTTTTAAGCGCAGTTTAGAACTGCACTTGAGAGGATTAAACCGTTAAGTCAGTTGGTAAACTCACCATTTGAGTCTTGCTGCTGTTGGAGTTATCTACCATCCCTGAGCACTCCGGCGTTTCCTCCCGCTTCACTCCTTTAAGCGCTTATCAGCAACTACAACGAGCGCGTTACATTCAAGTAAATAACGCAAATATTAACGGAAGCCCATCTAAACAAAGAAGGTACGACTATTGAACTCTGCTCGGGCGCCAAAAAGTTAATACGTGACGCTGGGAAAGGCAGAGACTCTACTCAAATGTTAGGTCGTATCGCCTGTAGCGCCTAGCCCGCGACACTCTATCTCACTCTCTCCCTCTCATTCACTCACTCACACCCTCACGTTATGCACCCCCCGCGCGCCCCCCTCTGAAACAATACATCAATAAACCCCGCCCACCGGCGACAACGATTCTCTCCCCATCCCCTACCGCCCATCGGCGACATTTAATGACGCCCTCCCAACTGCTTCCTTTCAGGGAAGATAAGGCGTGGCTGGCAAGTCCCTGTCCGTTCCGCGTGCTCCATGTGGTCAGGGATGCCCACTCGTTTTCTAGGGGATAAAACTTGACCGCTTCTAAAATAAGAAGCATTTTTATTAATGAACCCTTAGTAACCTATTAGAAAGCATGTGTAACCCAACATACTATAGTATATATTGTAGAATGCAAGTCAAGCAGGTTAATGTATTTTTCTATTCGTACATTTACAGCATTTAGCAGACGCCCTTATCCAGAGCGACTTACAATTGATACACTTACAATCCAAGCAATTGTGGGTTAAGGGTTTTGCTCAAGGGCCCAACAGTGGCTTGACAGAAGTGGGATTTGAACCCTTCTGGACCTTATCCTGGACTGTGGTAGCCTAGTGGTTAAGGTACTGGACTATAGACCAAAAGGTCCAGGGTTCAAATCCCACTGCTGCCAAGCTGCCACTGTTGGGTCCTTGAGCAATTGCTTGGATTGTAAGACTGTATCAATTGTAAGTCGCTCTGGATAAGGGTGTCTGCTAAATGCTGTAAATGTAATGTTATCCTCTAGGATACCACAGCCCGGTATTCGTACAGTCCATAAGTACTTTTCTACTCCAAAGAAAATCAGACAAGTGCTAAATTTAACAGACTATATCTTTGTGTTAACAGACTTGCTGCTAAATTTACGTTTGTTGTGAATTAAGCATCATTGTGACCATGTTAAGCATTTGATTTGTCTTTTTTCCCATGCTGGATTAGAAGGACACCCAGTAAATTATGTTCTGGAACCACAACAAAATGTTTGTAGCACAAAGGGAGATCAACTCAAGTGAAAGGCAGTGTGAGTAAAACATTAGACAGTATGAAACTGGGTTTGTTTTATATGAGATTGAGATTTTATATGGAAAAAATCTTTCTTTAGCAGATTTTTTTTTTGAATACAGCTGTTCTAATCTGGGATTCTGCTGTAGTTTGGTTGGTGTTAAAAATAGTCAAAACAGCTTCTTAAAATGTATGTGAGATTAATCAGCTTAAACAAATACTGTCAAGTCCAGTGGTTTAGGAGTAATTTTACAGCATTTAGCAGACACCCTTATACAAAGGGACTTACAATTGGTACAGTCTTACAATTCATGCAATTGTAGGTTAAGGGTCTTGCTCAAGGACCCAACAGTGGCAGCTTGGCAGAGGTGGGATTTGAACCCAGGAGCTTGTGGTCCAGAGTCCAGTACCTTACCCGCTATTCCTGTTGTTTATAATATGTCAGCTGTTCATGATGTATCTCAGACAGGAAGAACAAATTGAAATAATTGTACGCAAACTAAAAAAAAAGGAAAAAAGCTCAGTAACACAGATTGTGTTAGTACACTTGTTGCAAAGTTTAAGAAAAGTTTTGTTTGTTCATAAAAATAGTGGGTGTGTTTTATGAATAAAAGCTTGTTTTCTATACGAATACGGGACTGTTTACTACTCTATATATTTGAATGATAATAAACTGATAATGTATCACAATAGGGCAACTGGATTCTGGTATAAATAACTGGATGAAATACATGTAAATATGAAACTGGATCCTTTAAGTCCTTTATTAGCAAAGCTTTTTATTCTTAAACATTCTTAACTTTGTTTTTGTTCAACCAACAATATAAATGTATATTTAAAGCATTTAGATTGAATATGTTTCAAAATGCAGTTTGCAGGTAGAGCTATTGAGATTATGCTTCGAATTTAGCTGTACAGTCCGTTCCAGAATTATTGGTAAGTGTTGGTCTTTGCAGTCAATGGTTTCAAGGAAACCCTGAAAACGAAGTGTAGCATTTTAGGGTTAATGTCTATTTTTATATCTCTAGAGCTCATGATGTACTTGAGCATGAAAGAAAACAACTAATTGAAATAATTATTTTCAATGGAAATTATAGATATAAATGCTGCTAAATTTAACTGAAAGCCAGTAACACACTGTGAGAGGTTTGTTTCAAAGTTTAAAGTAACATGATCCATATATACTGTATTTGATGTACACAGAATAATGATGATAAAATAAGAATGTTCTGTAAATAAAAGCTTTTGATTTACCTTTTTGTTTGTTTTGTTTTGTACTAATGGGACAACCAGTAGTACTTTATATATTTTTATCTACAATAAAATATATATTTGTAGAACAAAAGGAGACAAGGGCAAGTTTTCCATTGAAAGAGAAAATATATAGAAAAAAAATTATAGAGTAATAATAGAGCGTTTTCGTCCACTCAGTATAAAACTGAATAATTTATATAGATCAAAGCTTATTTTTAAAATATTCTTATTAACACTTTCTTTCAAACATTTAAATATAAATGTTTCTTTATAACATTTAGACTAAATGTGTTTCTTAAAATGATTAAAAATGAAAAGAAATTAAAGTTTTAAAATGAAAAAATATTTAAATAGTTACAGTTATAGTTAAATGTAATGTAAAATATTTTAACAACTTAAAATTTACATAAAACATTTAATCATAAAACTAAAAGTACTTTACATTTTGCTGCAGCAGGACTAAACACCAAACATATGACTTAATAATGACTGTTTTTGTTTACTATCATGATGTGCAAAAGATAACAAATTGAAAAAACTATTCTCAAACGAAATCAAAGAAATAAAAATAAAAAGTTACTGAATTTCACTAAAAAGCATTAACAAAGTGTTATGTTAGCTGACACAGCAAAGCTTGCTGTAAAAATGTTTGTTGTATGTAGTAGTGATGGACATAATGAGAATGTTCTGTAAATAAAAGCTTTTGCTCTGCCTTTGTTTTCCCCATGCTGAGCTTATTGGACACCCGCTACTTCTTTATGTTTCTTGAACTACTAAAATGTTATTGTAGTACAAAGGGCAACGGGATTCTGTTGAAAACAATTGTGGGTAACATATAGTGCATTTTCTGGATCTGCAATTTAAGACTTTTTTTTACAGATATTCTTTCAAACAACTAAGCCTTTGACATTTTCCTAAACATAATTTTAGTATATTATAAAATTAAGCATTCAAGCAGAAGCAAAATATTTATCTTTGTTTTTTTGATAGAGGAGGAACAAATATTATAGATATTATAACAAGTAAATGAATATAGCCGAGATTATGTTCTGCTCTTATTATTTGGTTAGCTCCAGAAGTTTTAGCACACTTGATAAGGTAGGTAAAAAGGACATGAAAACTGTCTTTATTTAATCAAAATATATGAGAAATTGAACCTTTAGATAAAAAAGTGTAACTCTTATCAACTCTAAGAGCAGTCTGCTGCTGTAATGCTTCCATCTACTGCTCCATCTACTTCTTCCTAGAAACCTATGTTGTAGAGGTCTTTGTGAAACCTTTTTCTAAACATGCTTGAATAGGAAAATAAGTGCTTCAGTCTAGATTTAAATTCATCTTTGTATACAGTGACTATACAGAGTCATCTAACTAATTATCATATATTTTTTAATAGTTTGAGTTCTTTTAAATGTATTTTAAGTTATCTTTTTAATTGATTTTGTGTTGAACTTCATTGTTTAATAGACATTGACAGAGAGTAACATCATTCAACATCAACTTCATGGACAATAACAATAAGCTGCACAGTAAACTATACCAATTTCTAAGTTTTAAGTGCCTTAAAAATGAAAAAACAACAACAACAACAACAACACTAAAAACCTATAAATATATGTAAACTGGATTCAAATTAGAAGTGAAAATAATATATGAATTAAAAAAATACTGATACTGACACTTTAGTCACTTTATTCCATTTACCCGAATATTGCATGGAAGCATTAAAGTGTCAATAAAAAGGAAACAAGGCTGTATATTATGTGTATATATGTATATGTAACAGTGGGGTAAAAAAAGTATTTAGTAGCCACAGATTGTGGCAAGTTCTTCCTACTTCAGAAAGATGGAGAGAGGTCTGTAATTTTCATCTAGGTACACTTCATCTATGAGAGACAAAATGAGAAAAAGAATCCATGAAATCACATTGGTAGGATTTTGAAAGAATTTAATTGTAACATCCTGGTGGAAAATAAGTAGTTTGGTCACCCACCAAACAGCAAGATTTCTGGCTCTCCACAGGACCTGTAAGTTCACTTTTAAGACGCTCTTCTGTCCTCCACTTGTTATGTGTATAAAAGACACCAGTCGTACTCACATACTTATTTTCCACCTATGATTTACAATTTACAATTCTTAAAAAATTCTGTGTATATATAATGTATTAGGTATATTAGGGATATATGTATAAAATCGCCACATTGATATATAGATCAATATATATTATATATAATATATATAATATATAGTATATAATGTGTGTGTGTGTGGTGTATAATATGTGGTTGCACGAATGGGTTTAACGCTTTCTGCCACAAGGAACATTTACTGTGATTACTAATTTAGTCTTTTTTGTTAATATTATGCAGCTCGATGCTTCCAGCAAGTAGGTTTTTTATTGGCAAATCTGGGGTTCAATTACAGCCCTTGCTGCTGTGAAAAAAAAAAAAAAAAAACAAAGAATCATATGTTGTGTTTTGGAAATGGTTATGCGGATGATTCAGAATGACCAAGCAAGTACCATGTTCCATATAGGTCCAAGTTATTTTATTCCAGTTAGTGCTGATCAGGTAAGTGTTTATGTGGTGAATTATACCAGTGTCCAAAACAGCATATTCTGGTCTTTGCTTTTTTAGCAGTGAAACAACAGTAACTTTACCTAGGCAATTCATTTCACACATCAGGTCTTTAATAGATTTAACACTAATCATAGGATGTACTGTCATTTGGAGGCGAATTCTATAGTATTGAATAGAAGCTTCTACAATACTATCCTAAAAATCGCCATATGTGCGTGTAAAACACATTTTATTCAGGTAAAGATCAGACCAACGACTTCTGATCTTTGATAATGTATATTTTATTTACTTACGTGAACAACACACACGCACAAGGCTAACCTTTCAGTCCTGAATTATTGTAATGAATAAATAATTTCTGTGCAGTGCAGAGCAAAGTATTTCAGTAGTTTGATTTTTAATCGTGTATTTAATTAGTCGTATGTCATACATACTGAAATCACGTGAAACAGGTTTTTATGACAACAGGTTTTGTAACGTTCCTCATTAGCGGTATGCTGGTTGCTTTAATTAAACACTTCAGGACAGTTTTAACTCTAAGCGCGCCATCTAGCGGTACGATTTCGTTTGACTCGGACATTTAAGTGGACTTGTCTTAAAGGGACAGTCCAAGAATTTGTGGGAAAGTGGCAGCTTGATCATTCCAAATAACTGACAATTAATTTCAACTGCTCAGAATGTCTTCACACCTTTAGAATTTCTTATGAATAAAAAGTAACTTAAAGGTTTTAAACTTTAAGAACTTTTAGTTATCCCGACTTCTTTTTAACTGGGAAATAAATATAAGGTAAAACATTTAGGGAACACAAACGAAATGTCATGCGTGTTGACCCCCAAAGTTCACTCAGCGGCTCATAAAATCATTCATTGCCCAAAAATTGCAATATCTACTGTAAAGGCAACAACACTGCACACTCTAGGGATGCCATTTGTACTTTTCTTTATCCCACAAACTCTCACTAATTGGGCCATATAGTTACTTATGTAAATTTTTAAATTATGTTCATGCGACTTCCCGGTTCTTTCTCTCTCTTTGGTTCTTTCCCTTTCTCCCTTTCTCCTTCTTTCTGGCCCCCCCCTCCTTCGTGCGAGCCCTTCCTCGCGTTTTTCTTCTCCGTCGGGCGTTTTTTGCACTGTATTGTTTTCTCCATTTGTGTGAATACACTTTTCTCCATCACCTCGGGGGCCATCCAGTGTCCAACTTTTTCTCCAGATCCTATTGCTTCCTGTATTGGATTGTTTAGTTGCTGTGGTTTCTTGTTTGTCGTTCCTTTTGCTTAGGAGGTGGCACGAGAGGCTTTATGGCCAGACACCAATGAAGCCCTCCCAGTCCCTTCGCCCTCTTTTGCCTTCTCCTCATTCCCGTTTCCGTTTTTGTCCCTACTTTTCTTTTCTCGCCTCCCCGCCGCCTACTCTTTTTCCTCCTCCGCCCTTCTACCTCTGCTACCCTTCGTGATTCAGATTTTGATGTTATAAAAACTAATATTTGTATTACAGAAGCAGCAAGTTGAAGTGTGATCTTTGGGTTCTTTCCAAACCATAGAAAGAGCAAAAGGCCTACGGCATCAACAGTTTGCCCATATGAGAAGCCTGACATGTGGCACAGCAAATATGGGGGATCCAGTTTTTGTTCTGGTCATCCACATTATAACCTAATTAATTCACCATTCTGCAGGTCCCTGGTGACTCATTTATTTAGGCTTGTGATTTAAAAAATAAGCTATTGCATTTCACGAACATGTTTTACAAACTTCAGCCTTTTATTTCGAATTCTATAGAGCACCGGTGCATATAGACTATATGTAAAGACACATGTGACCATACCTGAAAGACCAAAAAACTTTGGGTTGTAGGAAATTCTGAAAACCTTATTTTAGGCCTGCAGCCTGTACAGTGGTGGCTGAAAGTTTGTGACTCCCTTCAGAAGAATTTTCGATATTTCTGCATAAATATGGACCTAAAAAACATCATCAGATTTTCACACATCCCCCCAGTCCTAAAAAGTAGAATAATGTTATACTTTTTAGGACTTGTGTGAAAAACTGATGATGACCTAACCTTAACTTGGGTTAACTGGCAGGCTCATAAAATTGTCCAGGTGTAAGTGAGTGTCTGTCTGTGTGTGGCACAAGCATGTGCCCTCACAGTCTTCTTCCCTGTCTAGGGGTTGGCACCTGCCTTGTGCCCCGCGCCTGATAAGCCCTTTTTAACCTTGACTGGGTCCAGACGATTATGAAAAGTGAATGCCCCTACCATGTTTTCAAGTATTATAGCAGAGGACTACCATGTTGGCAAAGCAAAGCTGTACATAGTACTACATGCAGGGATTTTTTAAATGAAATATACAGTACTTACATTAAATATTTATTTTCTCTCCGATTTCCACACATATTTCCCTTCAAAGGGTGCCAATAATTCAGGCCTTATCAGTATGTAATCACACAATAGAGTTTTGTATTTTATGGCTTTTTTCCTCCAAGTTGTATTCCTTG
This sequence comes from Ancistrus triradiatus, assembly GCA_025084515.1. NCBI lineage: Eukaryota > Metazoa > Chordata > Actinopteri > Siluriformes > Loricariidae > Ancistrus > Ancistrus triradiatus. The sequence continues at coordinate 119,035 of JAJAGP010001280.1, read as the reverse complement.
TATTCCTTCTCTGAAATTGCATTCAAGTGTGTAGTATTATTACCAGTGGCAATAAAACACATACAGAAGTGTAGACTGATAGAGTAGAACCTAGAAATAAAGTGCTGCATTGAGGAAACAGTGACCTTGTAACCACAATATGGGGGGAAAAAAACAAACTTTAATCTCAAATACTATTCTTTGATTTGTTACATCAAAAACCCATATATTATAAAGATGTGTTACTATTACAAAACAGTATTTAGATATACAGTTAAATACAACATCATAAAGATCTTCAAGTTACTGCAAGTGAAACTAATGAGAAACTGTTACTTAAAGTATGAAGACAAAGATTGTCCAGTTAGTTGCATAGTGAAAAAGATGCTCCAAGTGCAACAGAAAAGACACACACATCAACACATATCAATTCGCTCTTTCATCTTCCCTTTTGCTTTTCCCACAAAAGTAACTGTAGTTCATAAAATGCAAGAAAACCTCTATATAGCTCAAATAGACAATCACACAAACTGTAAGTAGCCCATATATCCTGACAACTGGGAATTTTTATTTCCTTTTGCCCCATGCTGTAATGCTAATACGTATGGGTAGTATGTAGTCATCCATGTCCTTTATCCCCTTCAGTCTCACCAAGGTGCAATATTCACTGCAAATAAGGGAGAACTGAAGACGTACACTACATAGCCAAAAGTTGGACACCCAAATATTACACCAAAAAGCATATTAGTCTAGAGCTTGTCCCAATTCGCTGCTACAACGGTCTTGGCTCTTCTAAGAAATCTTTCCACTACATTTTGAAACGTGACTATGAGGTCAGGCACTGATGTTGGACAAGAAGTCCTGGCACACAACTGGAATTCCAATTAATCTCAAATGTGTGTGATGGAGTTAAGGTCAGGGCTTGGTGCAAGTCAGCCACATTCCTCATCAAAACTGGGAAACCATTTCTTTATGGACTCTATTTTAGGAAGGTAAGGCAGAATGTTGATGAAATACTGAAAGCCTCTGAGGTGTTCAATACAACCCTTTCTGCTACCACTGTTTGTCTTTGGAGAGTCCATGTCTGTATGTTATGAACATGGCAGCAGCGAGCAAGGCTGAAATAGCAAGAGGATACTAATTACAATGGGTGTCTACATTCTTCTGCTTCTGGTCACTATAGTGCATGTTCAGTTACCCACACCCTTTGTTGTAGTGAATTTTATGACTGGGCTTTAATCCTGGCACAAGTGGCCAGCGATCATTCAAGTATCATTCTAAGGTAGGAACCAAACGTGTAGGGAATGTAGAAATAGAGCGGGTCATTTCCCATTTCCCAGTAAATGGATAGTAATACTATTAAAACGACAATAAACAGAAAGAATAACCTGACCTACAGGGGCTATTTTCCTACAATCATGTAACATCATCAAGCAAGTAAACATCCAAAAGGAAAAAAGACACTTGGGTATGTGAAATACTGCTCTACAGGCTGCTTGCTGAATGGCCCTCGCAGATTTGCTATGCCATATAAAAGTGATCATATTATTAAAACAAAGAATTAAGCACAGAAGTCTTGTAGTGTTATATAAACATTCCCACAGGAGAAAGTTTGTTGACTCCTTCTCATGAACGAATGAGACATGAGCAGAATATCTCACTCTTGATCAAAGCAGATATCCCATAGTACACTCTGGGCTGGCTTTCCAGGTCAAGCTTGGTCTTGAACCAAAGTAAAATAATGCTGACAGTGATTCATCATTTAAAGTCTGTTTTTAGCCTAGTAATTAATCTTTGGTGTGGAAAACCAGCTGTCTGTGTGTGGATGATATGTCATGATATCCCAACACTGCAGAGGTACGTCCTTGGTGAACTCTTTGGTGAACTCCTGTCCTATGCAGCCCATTTAAGGGCCTTTCTTGAGCTGAATCATATTGGTTATGAGAAAGCTGGACTCTTAAGCACGGGTTTCGATTTCCTACCAAGAGCTGTCATGACTGCAGGCTACACACATGTTTAGTCAACTGACACTGATCTCAAAATGATGGTTTAAAGGTGTAGCCCATCTTTAAACAGGCATGAAAAACTGCCACACCCAGACCTTTGTGTGTTTGAAGGGAGAAGGTCCACCCATGGTATAACTGGGAATTAGGTCTATAAATGGACTATTTTTAAACCTGCTTCTTTCTGAACAGGGGTTTGGGGTAAAAAAAAACCCATGTCCAGATAAAGAAAGGGGTAAACGGGACGCCAGGTCATCTCAGGGTTGGGTAAGGGGTCACTTTTGCAGAGCCGGAGGATGACTTGAGAAGCCTCACTTCCCTGAGACAGCCAATCGTACCTAGATGTGGAAGGCAGCACTGGGACTCAAACCCAGGATCTCATGGTGGTGGGCTAGCGTATTAGATCACTAATACCCAAGAATCACTGTGTTCTTTAGGTGCTTTAGGTTTGCACTGGAACTATGAGGTTAATGGAGCTTGTTTTGTAAATACAGATTCACAATTTCCTCCAACAACCAGTTTTAAAACAACCCATTATCAGGTCAAACAAATTCCCATGTTTTCTTCATTTTCTGATCCTTTTGAGGGTCATGCATGGGTCTTACTCACTGGATACAGGAAAAGTATGCCCTACTGGGACACGAACCCAGGACTCTACATCGGTGAGCAAATTGCTCTCGTGCCACCCAAGTGCCTGCTTTCACAATTTTCTTAGTCAAGTATGACCCCACTTTTTTCTGGTGAGCATCACAGGGACTCTGGCACCTATCCCTGAAGAACACAAGGTACAGCACCTTCCCTCTCTCCAACACTGATTGTGTCTGCATGTGACCTTTAAAATTTATTAAATAAAAAATAAAGCATTCTGCACAAGCATTTAGAGTTGGGGCCTGTTTTTTCCTCAAAGCGCTGGAAGCTTAAAAGTCAGCTGAAACAAGTATTTGAAGATAATATTTACATTGAGATGAGACAGAGTAGCAACAGTAGTCTCATTGCTCCAGTGCAAACCTAGATAAATGTCACACAATGACTACATTTGGACTAAAGGGAAAGCTGATTAAATTATATATTAAATTCATTAATGGGAAACACTATTATACTCCAATGAAAATTACACTGACGTAACAAAAGAAGCAATGTGCAGTTGTGCATCTGTTGGAAAAAACTGAATGCGTTACAGCTCTGTGGAAATGCTGGCCCTTTCCACTGCATTTTCATCTAGAATTCTTCAAGCCTGGATAATGATTCCATTTTACAAAGGTGGAATTTCAGGCACTCTCTGCACCACGGTGCTGAGTGAAGATAGTGACTGCTTAAGGGTCGAAGCGCTGGGCTAGTGGTCACTGCACACAGCAGGAGAAGCTGTCTGAGCAACAACAGATGGACGAGCCCAACGCTTTAGGCGGAATGAGGTCTAGATCCTCATCATCAGGAATCTCATCCAGTCTATAGCCGTCCTTCAACAGCTGCTGGCTAAGATCTGGATGAACCTGGGGGAAAAACACAGGGAGAAAAAAAGGGAAAAAAAAACAGGAGGCATTATGGTGATACAGCAAACACAGAGAGTAGCTGGACTGAACCCTATTCAGTAGATGAAGTCTAAACTTCAACATAATTTGGATCCAGGGTTTGATGGCTAATTTCTAAGACTGCGTATGGACTTCTCAAAGTACTAAATGTGTCCCGGAAACATTCATTCATTCATTTTCTTAACTGCTTAATCCTGATCCAAAGAACAACCCAAGACAGGGCGCCAATCCATCGTACACACTCCTACACACACTAGGGCCACTTTAGAGACACCAATTAACCTAGGTAATTAACCTTAAATTCAATCTGTCTTTGGATTGTGGGAGAAATCCGGAGTAAACCCACAAGGACATGGGGAGGTCATGCAGACTCCACACAAAAAGGACCCAAAGCGCTCCACCTGGGATTGAACCCAGGACCTTCTCGCTGTGAGGCGACAGTGCTACCCACCAAGCCGCCCGGTCACAGAAACATGACAGCATGATATTCTGCCACAGATCTAAACAGAGTAAGAAGCTGTCCTGAAACTTATGATGCTATTGATCAATTCACAGCAAAAGAAAAATATATTTTGACTGCTCTTAAAACTATAATTATATACAATAAATCCCTAAAAGATAAAGACAATCCATACAAATCTAACCTCAAACATTTCTGGAAATATAAAACTTCCTCTCTCTTATGTATATCTATTATTATTATCTATTATTAGTCTCATTTCTGCTCCACAAGATACTCTTTATAGCTATGCATTATTTTTAGTGAGGCTCAGTACCCACACAATGTGTGTGACGTCTATTCTATCTCTTTTACTATACCAGTTGGTCCCGACCCTGCAATCTGATTGGCTGAGAGACATTTTTCCCCCTGTGACATTATTGACAACAATGCCACTCTGACCGACGCTCTATAAGTATTACTCCGGGGCATACACACGTAACCTAGCAACGACGCCCGCCCTAAAAAACAGCCAAGTTATAAAACACTGCCGAAATGAAAGCTATAATTACTTTATAAATATATATTGGTTTTGAAAACGATTTAAATTTGGAAGATGAAGCTATTAATGACCAACCTGAGCCAAAGGTTGATCACCTTTAGGATTTGGAAGCACTAGAAAAGCGAAACGAAGTCAGTACTTTAACTCAAACGTCCCAGGCTCTTAATGGATTCACAGCTCGACTGAAGAGCAACGAGACTGAAGATCAGTTTTAGTTCCATCAACAAAAATGATGAATCAGCTTCATTCCTCACAAAGACGTCGTTTGCTGGAGTTAAACTCGTCGTCTTTCATTAAACACCATCCGCGGCTGATCGGAGCTTCATTCATCTGACAGGTTTGTTATCTGTAAGTCCAGCTCTTAACCAGAGAAGCTGCTGATGCCCTGTACGTCTGCCCTTACATTTCTGACTGATAAGAAATCTAATCAAACGGGATCCTAGACTTTGGTTAGAACACCGGGATCTCACTCCAATTTGCTTCAGTCGGTAGAACAGTGGATCTTAGTAACAGCCTGCCTCATAAACCCCACCCATTTTATCTGCTGAATGTAAATAAATGTTATTTTTAATACAAGAACACTTACCAGTCGATATATTTGTGTATTGTCTGTATAACAAACAGTTATTGGTAATTCTGTTCCTCGACTTTAAGGACTCAAGGGCTTAGCCATGGGGTGCCTGATAAAATGGAACTATTTTACTTCGTGGAAGGATCACAAATAAATAATTTTTTCTGTCCTTTTTATCTTACTGGCACGAGTGTTCTGATCTTTGGCATCTACGGATCTACGACCACAGCACATATTGTACATTGTACATTGATTCCATCCCCAGTCAGTGATCATACATTTAGGTTAAATTACACAAACTACAGCAGCTACAGTAGCTTTTGGAAATAGCAATTCCAGGGGACCTTAGTATGAATCCTGGGAAGGGCGTGAAACATGAACCTCTGCTGGCAACCAGCGAATTCCAGGGTAGGTTCCGAACTGCATCGAGTCCCTGACCAGGATATGGAGGCATAAACAGAATGCTTTCCTTTGATTTTAATAGCAGTGCTAATGTTTTGAGCTACCAATAAAAAAGGACTAGGCAAGCATTCTGGAAGAATCACATGCTCAATGGGCTAGATAATGAATTTATACACTGAACACGCCTGATGTTAATCATAATCGACCTCATTTGTGTTTATTCACAAGTGTTTGTTACTAATCATTAGTATCTCACCTCTGCAGAGGAATATCCAGATGAATACTCAAGCTCTACATCACTGAAAGAGAAACAAGCAGGAAATCAGAAACTGATTAGAACGAAGCCACAGTTTCATATCAATTCAGAACTTCGACCTTAGTCACTTCATGTTCAAGTCAATAATGCAGAGGAATTTAGGACGTTTGAGGCTTCAGGACCTCAAGTCCTAAACAAAACAATACCACCATACTAACATATTCCAGATTAAAATGTAATCTGATAGCCCCAACATATGATATGCTCTTTATGTATAAAATAATATAATAATCACAGGAGAGCGTGTTCACTTGCCTGTCTGAGTCCAGAGACACTAGCGGGACATCTGGGTTCTGGCTAAGTGCTGCATATCCCTTATTGAACTTCACACTAAAACATAGAATGACAGTCTTCGTTAAGACATTCAGCACTTTTAAGGAACAATAAATGTTTTATTAAAGTTTGGGAATTGAAGAAGTAAAGCAAACTTAGAACCATGTATCATCATTGAAAGAGATAAAAAACATTTTTAACACAGTTCTCAGTACAGTTTGAATCTAAATTAGTCTGAAAGAGAAGCAAAGACCAATACCCAGGAGAGCACTCACTTCTTAGGCCCATGCCTAGGTTGCTGCATGATGTGTCCTCCAGAGGAAAAGCCTTTCTTCTTTAGCATTCTCCTGGCCAGCTCTCGGGGTTTCTCTGCATATATTTATACACAGACAGAGATGCAGGCCAACAAATGACACGGGGACATTTAATACAAATTTAATACAGTGTTTTTCATTACAAATCACGTAATCAGTAGGAGTGGGTTTTGGAAAGGACTTCACGATACGATATGCATCACGATACATTGCGATATGACGCATTTTGCGATATTCCACATAGTTCACTGGAAATATAAAAACAGCTGAAATACAAGTTACAACGTACAATCTGTGTCGTCTTAATACATCACATGACAATGATAATCCAGCGAACAAATTGAGCCAAAACACTGTACTGTGACATCTACAGGAGCGGAGACTGTAGTTTATACTCTGTTTAAAATGTGTTTTTTCTTCCTTAAGAAAAAAAAAAATCGATATTTTGAGCTGAAAGTCAATGTAGTATTTTGCGAAAATAAATATTGCGATATATTGCTGTATCGATTTTTTTTAGCACAGCCCTAGTAATCAGCATAATAATTTGAGTGAAAAGTTGAATATTTGAAAAAAGTAAATTATATACATTCTAAAATTTACATTTGAAATAAAATGGTAATTCAAAATAATACCAGCAATGCTAAAATGTTACTATTTTAGTATTTAGTGTTAGTATTAGCACTTTACAAGTTGGTGCAAAACCTGATAATCCATGACTCACTCCAGCATGACTCAATATTCAAAGAGCAACTTGTGATGTTATTACTGAATGCTCACTTTGAGGCTTTTTCACCAGTGGTCTTAGACTATTGGCCGCCAGTGAAGCATGTGGCCTGTTGTGTACATTAGGTAAAAAAACACAATAAAAGTTGTGTGTTACACATACAGTGGTGTGAAAAACTGTTTGCCCCCTTCCTGATTTCTTATTTTTTTGCATGTTTGTCACACTTCAGTGTTTCGGAACATCAAACCAATTTAAATATTAGTCAGAGACAACACAAGTAAACACAAAATGCGGTTTCTAAATGAAGGTATTTATTATTAAGGGAGAAAAAATCCAAACCGTCTTGGCCCTGTGTGAAAAAGTGAATGCTCACCCCTTTGTTAAAACACAACATAACTATGGTTTATCACACCTGAGTTCACTCTCTCTAGCCACACCAAGGCCTGATTATTGCCACACCTGTTCTCAATCAGGACATCACTTAAATAGGACCTGCCTGAGAAAGTGAAGTACACCAAAAAATCCTTAAAAGCTACACATCATGCCGAGATCCAAAGAAATTCAGGAACAATTGAGAAAAAAAGCAATTGAGATCTATCAGTCTGGAAAGGGTTATAAAGCCATTTCTAAAGCTTTAGGACTCCAGCAAACCATAGTGAAAACCATTATCCACAAATGGTGAAGACATGGAACAGTGGGAAACCTTCCCAGGAATGGCTGGCCGACTAAAATTACCCCAAGAGCACAGCGACGATTCATCCAAGAAATCACAAAAGACCCCACAACAACATCCAAAGAACTGCAGGCCTCACTTGCCTCAGTTAAGGTCAGTGTCCATGCTCCACCATAAAAAGAGAGAGACGAAGCAAAAATGGCCTGCATGGCAGAGTTCCAAGACGAAAACCAATGCCTGAGCAAAAAGAAACATTAAAGCTCGTCTCAATTTTTCCAGAACACATCTTGATGATCCTCAAGACTTTTGGGTTGGGAAAACATTCTATGGACTGATGAGACAATAGTTGAACTCTTTGGAAGCTGTGTGTCCCCATTACATTCTGGCGTAAAAGTAAAAGTAAGACAGCATTTCAGAAAAAAAGAAACATTATAGCAACAGTAAAATACGGTGGTGGTAGTGTGATGGTCTGGGGCTGTTTTGCTGCTTCAGGACCTGGAAGACTTGCTGTGATAAATGGAACTATGAATTCTGCTGTCTGCCAAAAAATCCTGAAGGAGAATGTCCGGCCATCTGTTCGTGACCTCAAGCTGAAACAAACTTGGGTTCTGCAGCAGGACAATGATCCAAAACACACCAGCAAGTCCACCTCTGAATGGCTGAATAAAAACAAAATGAAGACTTCGGAGTGGCCTAGTCAAAGTTCTGACCTGAATCCTACTGAGATGCTGTGGCATGACCTTAAAAAGGCCGTTCATGCTCAAAAACCCTCCAATGTGGCTGAAGTACAACAATTCTGCAAAGATGAGAGGCCAAAATTCCTCCACAATGCTGTAAAAGACTCATTGCAAGTTATCGCAAACGCTTGGTTGCAGTTGTTGGTGCTAAGGGTGGCCCAACCAGTTATTAGGTTTAGGGGACAATCACTTTTTCACACAGGGCCATTTAGGTTTGGATTTTTTTCTCCCTTAATAATAAACACCTTCATTTATAAACCGCATTTTGTGTTTGCTTCTGTTGTGTTTGACTAATATTTAAATTGGTTTGATGTTCTAAAACACTTAAGTGTGACACACATGCAAAAAAATAAGAAATCAGGAAGGGGCAAACACTGTTTTCACATCACTGTATGATCACTTCATTTTACTGGCCATAGAATAGGGAATCCTACATCCGTCCAATGGAGCTGCAGTGAGTTGTGTTGCTTTCACATAATAAATCACCTTGTTATTTTAGCACTGTAAATTGTAACTATTGTAAATCAGTTGTGAAACTTACTGGCACTGATTTATTGAAGTTGATAAGTGAGACATGTTCCAGATGTCTAAAGAAAAGGCTTTTACTCACGCAGTTTCGTGTTTATTGCTGGAACCTTTGCCATAATGTAAGGTCCTCTCTTCTCAACTGCCCTACTTCCTCCATCCAAAGCCTGCTTGCCTCTGCTGCTTCTGCTACTGCCTGCCTTTGGTGGAAAACATTCATAAAGCAAACATCTTAGCATAGCATGCAGTATACAGCGACCCATAGCCTCTAGCTAGAATAACAAACAAGCAACAAATAAAATGGGCTATTAAAAATGAAGAACTATTTGTTTTGAATAAAAACCAGCACACAGGTTAATAGGACATTGATGAGCAGGTGCTTTAGAGCAGCGAGAGATCTAACCTTGTGTTCACAATAGAGACTGACGAAGCATTAGATCCTTAAAAGCACTTGTGTGTGGCTCTAAGTAAGTCTACAGACTAGAGGAAAACATTTATACCCAAGTGTATACTTCGGTTATTGCATACCATTGTGTTAGGTGTATTATATATTCTGACATCCAATTAAAAAGACCTAGGAAATGACAAGAGAGTCATGACAGATTTTTGCTTATTTAGATATGTACACTCACTGGCCACTTTATTAGGTACACTTTATTAGTACCAATTAAACAAGTACTCAGACCAACCCGTCTTGCACAAACAACCGTGCCATGCCCAAAGTCACTTAAATCACTTTTCTTCATCATTCTGATGCTCGGTTTGAACTTCAGTAAGTTGTTTTGACCATGTCTGCATATCTAAATGCATGGGGTTTCTGCCACGTGATTGTCTGATTTGCCTTAAAGAGCAGTTGAACATGTCATCAACAAATCATTGGTCAGTAAATATCAATGATTAGCAAGAAATAAGAAAATGCACTTGAGACCTGTGCCACCCTTACTGCTGGAGTGAACTTCTATGTGGAAAAAATTTGGAAATAGGGAAATTCACTTCCATAGTCTTCTTGAACACAAAGATAAAATTGTGAAAAGATTTAAAGTCATATGCAACATGCACATTTATTACAAGCCATACTCAGTCCAACCAATAAATATAAAAACTTCAATTATTTAATGTCCATGTGGGTTTATTCCAGGTACTCTGGTTTCCTCCCACAGTCCAAAGACATGCATGTTAGGTTAACTGATTACACTAAATTGGCATTGACTTGAGTGTGTATATATACAGTGAACCCTTTAAAATTTTCTATATTTCTGCATAAATATGACCTAAAACGTCATCAGATTTTCACACAAGTCCTAAATGTAGACAAAGAGAACCCAGTTATATTAGTGAGTGCCAAAATTATGTGAACCTCTAGGATTAGCAGTTAATTTGAAGGTGAAGTTAGAGTCAGGTGTTTTCAATCAATGGGATGACAATCAGGTGTGAGTGGGCACCCTGTTTTATTTAAAGAACAGGAATCTATCAAAGTCTGCTCTTCAGAACACATTTTTGTGGAAGTGTATCATGGCACGAACAAAGGACATTTCTGAGGACTTCAGTTAAGAGAGCTGTTGATGCTCATCAGGCTGGAAAAGGTTACAAAACCATCTCTAAAGAGTTTGGACTCCACCAATCCACAGTCAGACAGATTGTGGACAAATAGAGAAAATTCAAGACCATTGTTACCCTCCCCAGGAGTGGTCAACCAACAAAGATCACTCCAAGAGCAAGGCGTGTAATAGTTGGCGACGTCACAAAGGACCCCAGGGTAACTTCTAAGCAACTGAAGGTCTCTCTCACATTGGCTAATGTTAATGTTCATGAGCACTGAGTTCATGAATACTGAACAACAATATTTTGCATGGCAGGGTTGCAAGGAGAAAGCCACTGCTCTCCAAAAAGAACATTGCTGCTCATCTGCAGTTTGCTAAAGATCACGTGGAGAAGCCAGAAGGCTATTGGAAGAATGTTTGTGGACAGATGAGACCAAAATAGAACTTTCTGGTTTAAAAAAAAAAGCTTATGCTGCATTCCAGCATATGAACCTTATCCCATATGTGAAACATGGTGGTGGTAGTATCATGGTTTGGGCCTGTTTTGCTCCATCTGGGCCAGGACGGCTTGCCATCATCGATGAAACAATGAATTCTGAATTATATCAGAGAATTTTAAAGGAAAATGTCAGGACATCTGTCCATGAACTGAATCTCAAGAGAAGGTGGCTCATGCAGCAAGACAACGACCCTAAACACACAAGTCGTTCTACCAAAGAATGGCTAAAGAAGAATAAAGTTAATGTTTTGGAATGGCCAAGTCAAAGTCCAGACCTTAATCCAATACAAAATGTTGTGGAAGAAGCTGAAGCGAGCAGCTAATGTGAGGAAACCCACCAACATCCCAGAGCTGAAGCTGTTCTGTAACGGAGGAATGGGCTAAAATTTCCTCCAAGCCGGGTGTGCAGGACTGATCAACAGTTTACAGGAAACGTTTAGTTGCAGTTTTATTGCTGCACAGGGGGGTCACAGCAGATACTGAAAGCAAAGGTTCACCATACTTTTTGCCACTCACTAATATGTAATATTGGATCATTTTTCTCAATAAAATAAATGCCAAATTTATGGTGGAAATACTTTCAAACTTTCAAGCACCACTGTATAATGACTAGTCCTTGATGTGACCATCTCTGTGTCCCTGAAATGACCACTGATGCTGACAGCAACCATAAATAAATAAATCAAATAAAAACAAACTATCAAACACTACTAAATAGAAGATGAGTAAGTCCCCGCCATGGACAGTTCCCAGAACAAAACCATGTCAAAAGCCACCTAACCCACACAATGCATGCACACAAACCCCAAAACATACACAGCTGTAACACACATTAGTATTTGTAATGCTATAATTCTAAAAGCCTTACCTTATACAATAATAGTTTAATGCAGCAATTAAAAAGAGTATATGGGAAACACTGGTGTCTCCCTTTTGACATTTTCACTGGTACAGCCCCTCATTTATTTCCACCGCCACCTTGCTCTTCCTTAAGCAAAATGGATACTCTTATAAATAATGCAGTCTTTGGTAATATAACCATTTTCTTCTTCTCACTTTCTTCTGAGTTTTAATTCCATTTATTAATGGTCAAAGTATTCTCTGAATAAGGTACAGGGCTAAGGTTTCAGTGGGTTGTGGAAACTTAAACAGGAAAACCAGCAGAACTATTTTATAAAACAGAAATTATATGTCCAGTGGCTCTCAATATGACACATTCCAAACAGGTCAATTCATCAACCTTCTGTCCCCATTTGTCCTTAAAGTCCATAGAGAATTGTTTCACCAACTTTGAACTTGACCCTTACTCCATTAGACACCTTGACAATGCACAGGAAAGTGAGCCACCTCACAGTCATGTTCCAAACACTAGTGGAAAGTCCTCTTAGAAGAAACAAAAGTTGTAGCAGCAAAGGTGTCCACAAACGTGTTTGTCTATATAGTTTATTTAAGAGCTTGTTTTCAGGCTTTGTGATGGGTTGCATCAGCAGTGGCAGATTTAAGGAATAAAATCAAGACATAAAGATAGTTTTGAAGACTGACAACTCAGGCATTGGGTATAATGTACATGGTATAATGTTCTTCTTTGTGTACAAACAAGAAGACTAGATAAGTTGAATTTCCTGTTATTGCAGGAACGAGCAAATGATAGCACAGGTCTCAGGTGTGCATTTTGTAGTTTCTTTTTCTAATTTCCTGACTAATAATTCCACAACAAGGAATCATAAGCTTAATATGTTGCAGTTTTGTGTGGGCATGTGTAGTAGAGTACTGTTGTACGAGTTCTACCACTTAGATAGCTTAACATTTACATCTACAGCATTTAGCAGACGCAGTTATGCAGAGCGACTTGGGTTACAGAAGGGCTTTATATTCTTATTAGTGGCCATTACGTCATACTAGTACAAATAAGCAACAGCCCAAGAACACAATTAAAAAACATTCAATCCTCACAGGATTTGATGTAGTAAACCCACAAAACGCCCCTTTTAAAAAACAATGTAGTTTGCAAATAATAGTTTATACCTCACAAAGAAGGTCCATTATGGTGAGAGTGTTATTTCTACAATTTAAAGTACTTTATATTCGGTCTAGCGGACCGCTAGCTAAATCGCCATATCACACAGCAAAACTAACTGACTAGCTGCTTATTAAAATGAAGTTACCTTTAGTAGCGGCGGCTGTGCCATCAGACTGTCCTGCTCCTTCTCCTGTTCCTCCATAATGTCATTCATAATGGCGCCAGAATCATAAAAATAAACATTTAAGTCATGAACAATATACCATCACTGATAGTCATGTTTACATCCGGGCTAACAGTGTAGGAACCACTGTCATGAATCGTTTTCATAATAAAAGTATGAACCGTTAACCATTTACTAGCTTGCCATGACTCAGACAGCAACTTTTAGGAAGACTTGTGACAAGCAACACTCAATTTGAGAATGACTTGGTTTATATTAAAAAAGAACCACCACTGTAGAATGCTAAATGCAATTAAGAAACTCCACCATGTCTTCATGGCGTCGCTAACAGAGAAAACAGGAGCCAGAACCAGTCTCTCCTCATACCTTTTTTCTTACTTGGTTCAGCATGAGAAAGAGACGTGCAGCAAGTTATTCTGCCCCTGTTCAGGTCCTCCTACTAAAAAACTACTTACGAGTTTCGGGGGTCGTAATAACGATAGATAATGCGTTAAAGTGGTTTTGGTGGGGTGGTGAAAATGTGGTTGAAAATGGACACCATAAGAAAACTTGAGTTTTTACAGCATTTAGCAGACACCCTTATCCAGGAGCGACTTAAAATTGATACAATCTTACAATCCAAGCAATTGTTGGTTAAGGGTCTTGCCCAAGGACCCAACAGTGGTAGCTTTGGCTGAGGTGGGATTTGAAATCCTGGACCTTCTGGTTCCAAAGTCCTGCACTCTAACCACTATGCCCACAGAAATTTGCTTCTGTGGGTGGAATAGCAAAAAGAGCAAGTTTTTTTATGCCTTACTAAGAGAAAATGAAGCTAATAGGAAACGCACAATGTGAATAATGTTTCATCACGTTACTGTGATTTTTTCATAGGAAAACTGTGAATTGCTTGACAGTTTTTAAAAATAATGCGAATTTGCACAGTTTGACCATGAAGTTCACAGTTCTACTATGAAGTTTTGATGGTAATTTGATGGAGTTCAGTCCCAGGGTGGAGCGGCTTGGGTCCTTTCTGTGTGGAGTCTGCATGTCCTCCCCGTGTCTCTGTGGGTTTACTCTGGGCACTCTGGTTTCCTTCCACAGTCCAAAGACATGCAAGTTAGGTTAATTGATTACACTAAATTGGCCTGGTTTGAGTGTGGTCTCTGGCGACAGACGGAGCGACGTGTCGGCTGGAGTATTCTCGGTCGCATCGAATTGCAGTGGGCGGACCCTGCATCCGGCGTCCTTATTCTTTGGGATTACCTAAACAAAGTATTTCACTAATTAAATGTAAATTAATTATCAGGCCTCCCCTCCCAAAGACACAGTCTGTTACATGCCTGTGTGACATATTGGCAGAATGTACTGCCAGGGACTCGAACCTGAGAATTGCTGCTTCGCCACCCGTGTGACTTTACAGGAAGATTAAATACAAAATAAAAAAAATGACAAGCTGTTATAACTTTGGCCTTGAGGTCTGTTAAATACTTGTTCTTAAATAAATTTTGACGATACATTGGAAGAAAGAAACAGATTCACGTTGCAATCCACACACCAGTTAATTTAGACTAAAACATTGAAATCATTTTAATGTGTACATCTGTGTATATACCGCATTGTATTCTTCATTCATATGTCTACGTGTAACCAAATCATAACAGAAGTGCTCGGGTTATATTTGAGTGCACCATAAATAAAAGGTATATGCAGTCTGATCAAATTGCACAGTGGTGTAATGACGAAGTATGACCACAAGGTGGAAGCCAAATCCAACCCTCGTATCAATCGAAGCTAAGGAACACGTTTACGTTGATGTTGACGTGAGTATTGGCCCAACGCAAAATTAATATAAAATATATTTATAATATGATAGAGCGTTAATCACCAGGGTGCCAATGATTGCTCCCATAATGAAAATGAAGAAGGAGCCACTTGGTCACTTTGACCATAAAAAAGTGGGGTTAAAACGTAGAAAATAAATACAGCATTTGAAACAACTGAAAATGAATGCCTCTGAATAAAACCTTTGAAAGCTACATATTGGCATCTTAAATGGCAGCGTTTCATCGTTTATCCCATAGTTTATCCCTCAGACATCTTGTGATCTCTCTCTCTCTTATAGGTGTATTTGATGACACTGATTCAGTAATAGCAGAGTTAGATCTGATCTTACTCCTCTTAAAGTACATCTGGAATTGACATTGGGCTGCTCATTGTCCTGCCCTTGTGTCTGTTCCTTTTCTTTTTCTGAGTTAATAATGTCCAAAGGATGACTCTCTTTGTGAACAACACTCACATTCATCCTTTTTAATAAGTTGGCAAGAAAAGGGAACAGGATGGGAAGTGCCTGTCTCAGCTGAAGACCTTTCATAACCTCGGCACTCATGCAGAATTTCATTACAGAAGAAGTAGAGAGAAGAGAGACAGAGTGGGAGAGAGAGAGAAACGATGTCTTTGTCTAAGTGTGTGTAGGATGTATTTAAGCAATGACTGGCATATATTCACGGATGTAAAGTTACACTGGATAGTTTATAATAGCTGAAGAACACCTTCTGAGAATGTAACATGTAGCACTTCTGTGTCAGCCATGGCCACTGGAGGGTGCCGAGCACTTACATTAAGACTCAGCACATGCTGGAAACTCAGCTTCCAAGAGTCACATGGGCTAATCCGCAGTGGATTCTGTCCAGCTGCCTGAAAAGATAAATAAGCCAGAACAATGTTATCATTTATTGCAGTATCTTTGTAGTGATTCTGTCAGTTCAGTACACTATGGATTTGTCTGTGTGTGGTGAAAAGAGTAAAGAAACATTCACTCATTCATTGAATTTCTTTTCCGCTTAGTCCTGGACAGTGGTGCGGGAGAGCCGGTCCCTAGCCAGCCACATAGGGAGCAAGGCAGGAACAACCCTAGACAGGGCGCTGATTGGGAGGCCTTAAACATACTTAGCCTAAGTTTGTGTATTTCTTTTGTTCTGAAGCAGGGCGGCCATACTGACCTTGTTTCAGCTAGGTTCTTTCATGCATCTAGAGTGTGAGGATAATATCTGGCTAAATAAAAATGAATGTGTAAATACGCCCCAAGACTCAGTGATATCTGATTTGAATTGGAATGCACAAACCACTTCAGGGAGCGGTTTAAGATGCATTGTAGCCACATATTAAACAAATTTAAAAGCATCCATCTCAGCAAGACACATCTGAGTGCCAAACCCCACCCAGTACTTTATGTTATAGCTCACATTATCCATGGCGTCTCAGCATGGCCAGACAATAATAAAGGATGCACAGACCTGGTGAATGCCAGAAACTTTTTAATTTTTGTTAGTAATTTGGACAGATACCACTGGCTAAAATAAACTGTAATACGATTGTCTCCCACCAGTTTGCTGTCTCATGTCCAAATTGGTCTGTGCACCACAGTTGCACTTGCTATGGTGTAATTGCTGTAGTACTCATGTTTAACAGCTAATTAGTGCCTTCATCTAAGTAAAAAAAGATTATGTAAAATCACAACATGATAATGCATGATAGGATTTTTAGCCCATTCCTCCGTACAGAACAGCTTCAACTCTGGGATGTTGGTGGGTTTCCTCACATTAACTGCTCGCTTCAGGTCCTTCCACAACATTTCCATTGGATTAAGGTCAGGACTTTGACTTGGCCATTCCAAAACATTAACTTTACTTTTCTTTAACCATTCTTTGGTAGAACAGCTTGTGTGCTTAGGGTCGTTGTCTTGCTGCATGACCCACCTTCTCTTGAGATTCAGTTCATGGACAGATGTTTTCCTTTAGAATTCTCTGATATCATTCAGAATTCATTGTTTCATTAATGCTGGCAAGCCGTCCTGGCCCAGATGCAGCAAAACAGGCCCAAACCATGATACTACCACCAGCATGTTTCACAGATGGGATAAGGTTCTTATGCTGGAATGCAGTGTTTTTCTTTCTCCAAACATAACGCTTTTCTTTTAAATCAAGAAGTTCTGTTTTTGTGTCATCTGTCCACAAAACATTCTTCCAATAGCCTTCTGGCTTGTAACCTTTTCCAGCCTGGTGAGCATCAACAACTCTTTTTCTGAGGTACTCAGAAATGTCCTTTGTTCGTGCCATGATACGCTTCCACAAAAATGTGTTCTGAAGAGCAGACTTTGATAGATCCCTCTTTAAATAAAACAGGGTGCCCACTCACACCTGATTGTCATCCCATTGATTGAAAACACCTGACTCTAATTTCACCTTCAAATTATCTGCTAATCTTAGAGGTTCACATACTTTTGCCACTCACTAATATTGGATAATTTTCTTCAATAAATAAATGACCAAGTATAATATTTTTGTCTCATTTGTTTAACTGGGTTCTCTTTATCTACTTTTAGGACTTGTGTGAAAATCTGATGATGTTTTAGGTCATATTTATGCAGAAATATAGAAAATTCTAAAGGGTTCACAAACTTTCAAGCACCACTGTAAATGCATGTGGTTAAAAATCCTGACTGGATTCAATCCAGATACATGGCACATGAAAAGAGCAAGTGTAAAGGAGGTCTTTGAGCTTTAATTGTTAGTAGAAGCCAGTGTGAATTCCCATTGTAGACTCCATTTTATGTTCCTCTTTGTGGATGGATGTTATTTTGGGACACCTCATACCTCAGTATAATGTTGTGTTTGCCCTGCCTGTTATTTAAGCTCCTGAGTGGTGTCTTGGTATAGCACATGCCTTCTGACTGGATCCCATTAAATCCAACCCAGTGTGTGTTGTACAAGCATACTCTTTCTTATGTAAATCCTGTTACAGAAACAGACCGAAAAGGTTATAAAAAGGAACATTAAAAATAATTGACGTTCCACTTTAACAGAGCCGACAGGTTTATGAGACAAAAGAAGGTTAGAAGGCAATGAACATTCAAAACCTCACATAAAATTTGTTATTGAACAGTGTCAGAACTTGCAGTGCAGAGACTGCTAGTAACTGTGAGATCTACTAATTCAAGCCTTTCATGATCTTGTACTTACACTCAATAGCCATGGACTCCTTTAAGTAACTGCTGGAAGACCTGTTTCATAGATGGGACAATGCTCTTGGGCTAGAATGTAGTGTTTTCAGATATAATGTTTTTTAAACCAAAATGTAAGTCTCATCAATCCACAAAATGTTTTTTTTTTCAATTGCCTTCTGGCTTTTTGATGTGACCTTTTTTGAGCAGTGGTTTCTCCTTGCAATGCTGCCATACAGACCATTGTTGTACAGTGTTCTCTCGGTGGTAGACTCACGAACATAAACAATATACAGTGTGGGAGAGAAATATAGAGAATTCTAAACAAACTTTCAATCACCACTGTGAAGCATCTGCAAAAAGAGAAAAGAAGACTGGAAAAAGAGACGGGCATTTTACACCACTGGTGTACCAGAATTACAAATGAAGAGAGGGAATGAAGAGGGGTCAAAAACAGATAATGTGCTAGTTTCTAGTGGCAACTAACATTATTAAGTGAGCTATTGGAAAAGGTACAACAGCATATCAACAACGCAAAACCCACCATCTGTTACGGTTCGCCATGCGAACGCGATGGCGAATCGTGAAAGTAAAAGAAAGGGATATTAGGACCCAATTGCAGTCAGCTCCAGATGGTAGTAATGAACTGAAATGAGTGAGATAAATAAAACAATAATTAATGAAATGCAAACAAACTTGAGATAAAGAATGAAGTGAGACTTTGTGTGTGTCAGCGTAACTGCCGAATCTGTGAGCAGGGCGCGCACACACAAAGCTCACGACCGCACCTATGGGGGCAGCGAAAGGCGGGGTAAAGCCACCTGCCGAAGGTGCAAAGCGCGGCAGCTTATTATAACCACTGACGCGCTTCGACCAAACGAAGCCCGCCCACAAAGCTGAGCAGCGATCAGCGCAGGAAGCGGAAAGTGGTTCAAATACACTGACGTGTTTAACAAATGAAATCTGCTTCTTAAACTAAAGCAGAGCACAGCGCACGAAGCGCCCACTTGCTTCAATGCACTGATGTGTTTAAAACAATGAAATCTGCCTATTAAAAATGAGGCAGAGCACAGCGCACGAAGCGCCAATTGTTTTAATGCACTGACGTGTTTAACAAAGGAAATCTGCCTATTAAAAATGAGGCAGATCACATCACAGCGCACAAAGCGCGAAGTGTCTAAATGCACTGACGTGTTTAACAAAAGAAATCTGCTTCTTAAAACTAAAGCAGAGCACAGCGCACGAAGCGCCACTTGCCTCAATGCACTGATGTGTTTAACAAATGAAATCTGCCTATTAAAATGAGGCAGAGCACAGCGCACGAAGCGCCAAATTGTTTTTAATACACTGACGTGTTTAACAAAGGAAAATCTGCCTATTAAAAATGAGGCAGAGCACAGCGCACAAAAGCGCGAAGTGTCTAAATGCACTGTCGTGTTTAACAAATGAAATCTGCCTATTAAAAATGAGGCAGATCACAGCGCACAAAGCGCGAAGTGTCTAAATGCACTGACGTGATTAATTGAGGGGGGTCTCTCTGCATGGAACGAGGCAGAGATCAGCGCTTGAGGGCGCCTGAGAATAGAAGCGCAAAAATGTTAATGAAATGGTAACTAATACATAATCGGGGAAAGAAAAATATAGTACGGCGCCTGATAGCGCTGGGAGAGAGAGTAGGAAGCCAACAAGCCGAGAGCGCTCAGTGTAACGAACTGAGCACCATGCATTCGACTAACGAGCTCTCTCTAGGGAATCGCTCTCTACAACAGAATCAGGGCTGCAGGGGAACGCAGCCGCGCAGCCTGAACGTGAGAGCGGTGACGCGCCTTGTGCGGGCTTCAGAGACCGCTTTCGGGTTCTGAAGCAATGCGATGCGTTTCACGGTACTGTGTGTGTGACACAGCATGAAACGGACGGCCAGAGCCCGGACGAAAGCGGGAGTCGAGCCCACCGTCGGATCCGAGGCTGTAAAGCCCAAAGTGAGGCAGTAGAGGTGAGGGACACGCGGGAACGCGCAACGCCGGGGCGAGCGCACCTCAAAACGACGAAGCGGAACCGCGAATGGGCAAAAGCGCAATTACAGGCCGGTTCTGACCCTACGCTAAATCTACGCCCTGGATTACCTCCGAATCTCCAGATTCGTACTCCGGCTGAGCCCCTAAAGCGGGCCCAGTCTACCAAATTCCCTAACACCAACCGTACCGACGCGACAGCGCGAATGAGACCACCGAAAGTCTCTTAAACACAAAAAAAACCGTAGCGTCCCTAAGCACAGCAAAAACCCTGATATAGACGCCACGAGAATCAGTAGGATGAAAGGCGATGGTGCGACGCCTGTCAGTGCCAAAAACAAAGCTCTTAAATAGAGCCACTGACAGGTGTGTGCAATCGTGCCGTAATCAAATGACAGGCACGATCGCATGGTCTGAGGATCCCGAGCCAAAGCTGAACCAATACTGGCCTCTACTGTCAGCTTGGCAGAATCCCCAGACTGCTGGGGAGGTAGTAGACCGCACTGGGGATAAACAGTGGCCACTAGCGGCCACTGTGCACCACGTAACACCATCCTCTGCTAGTATTCACTGGAAGATTTGGCCTGACTGACAAATGGAGAACAGATTGTTAGTCAGCAGCTGTGGAGAAAGGTCCTGAAGCTCAAATGCCTGGTTTGGGTCTCCCAAATGGGTGCAACTGAACTGGGTGCTTTCACACTGTTCAAAACATCCAAGAGTTGTTTTGTTAGGAGGAGTATACAATGGCCCAGACAGTTACATCACAAGTGCAAATACGAAGCAAACAAAGGTCAAGAACGCAACAACATAAAGGCAGAACACAAGAACATTTCCATTTCAATTCGTCCATTTCAAGGATTCACAAATATTCAAGCACCACTGTACATGCTGTAGTGTGAGCAGTGCAAAAGGAGGAAACTGGAATGACATTTCCAGCAGGGTGGTTCCAGAAGTTTATTGGAAGGACTGAGAAAGACTATGGAGTATAAAACACAATCCTCCAGAATGATGAATGCAGAAACATCTCCAATGGATGGGCTGAGCATCTTTTATGCATGCGTCGAGGCTACAGCTAATGGTTCTAACATTGCAAGTGGTGCTGAAAGTACTAGCAGAGCTAATGACAATATTCATTCAGAGTATACCAGAGTGGGTAATGTCTTCATCACTTCAGAGCTCAAAGTGAAGAAGATTTTCAAGAAAGTGAAAATCAGAAAAGCAGCAGATCGAGATGATATCTCAGGTTGGACCCATAATCCTGCACTGATCAGACACAATGACAGTCTGATTACAGTCCCAATCATTCAACTGATGATGCCATCTCAACTACTACACAAAGCCCTGACCCATCTACAGTGGTGCTTGAAAGTTTGTGAACCCTTTAGAATGTTCTATATTTCTGCATAAATATGACCTAAAACCTCATCAGATTTTCAAACAAGTCCTAAAAGTAGATAAAGAGAAGTGGACAGTTAAACAAATGAGACAAAAATATTATACTTGGTCATTTATTTATTGAGGAAAATGATCCAATATTACATATTAGTGAGTGGCAAAAGTATGTTTATCTACTTTTAGGACTTGTGTGAAAATCTGATGTTTTATACAGAAATATAGAAAATTGGAGGGTTCACAAACTTTCAAGCACCACTGTAGTTACCAGAAAGTGTAACTTCTGTTTGACGTAGAAATTAATCTGTCCCTGTGTCATTGGATCTCCAACTTTCTAAAACATCGACTGCAAGCAGTATGAGTAGGGATACCTCACCCTCAGCACTGGAACTCCCAGGCTTGTGTCCTGCTTTACTTACTGTAGACATCTCTACAACCTTTGTCAAGTTTGCTTTCAACACAGTTGTGGTAGTGGTATGCTGTGGTAATGACAAGAAACCCTGCCTGGAGGAGATTGTGAACTAGATTGTGAACTAGTTCCAGGAGAACAACCTCCACCTGAAAGTCAGTAAGACTAAATAGTGATAGTTTGTTATTTAACATCACTCTTCAGCATCAAAGGCCATTCAACGACAGACACAAGGTTACATCAACACTCAAACTAGTCATATGCGTATATATATACTCAGATCAGGGCCAATTTAGCATAACCAATTAACCTAGTGCACATCTTTGGACTGTGGGAGGAGACTGGAGCACCCAGAGTAAACCCATGCAAAAATTTGGAGGACATACAGACTCCACACAAAAAGGACTCTGCCTGCTCCACTCTGGGATTGAACCCAGGACCTTCTTGTTGTGAGGTAACAGTGCTACCCACTGTGCCAGGTGAATGGCAGTACAAAGCAGCAGATGAGATATCACATACAAGATCCATGGTACCCCACAGGAGAGTGTGGACAGTTTCTGGTACCTTAGTGTCCATATCATGCAAGACATCTCATGGTCCTGTCAAATTAACACCATATTGAAGAAAACCTATCAGTCTTTCCACCACCTCAGACACTTAAGTGATTTCAAATTGCCCTCTGTTGATATAAAAACTTTTACATATACACAATGGAAAGTATCCTGATAGGAAGCTTCACAGCCTGTTGTGGGAACAGCACCAATTAGGACAAGTGGCCTCTCCAGAGGCAATCAGCTGGGTGCATAATCCAAGCCAAGATTCTTGACCTGCACTCTATCAACAACAAGCGGTTCTGGACAAAGACCAGGAAGATAACGAAAGAGTACAACGTTTTTTCTGTCTACTATGATCAGAGGAGCGCACTCTGAAGGCCAACACTGAAAGATTGAGAAGTTGTTTCTTCCTGTAGGAAATTCAGGCCCTTAAGCAGGAGATCACTTAGAGCTCTTCTACTATTACATGATTCATACTTTTAATAGTCAGTTTACTTTATTTGTGCAAAGGGGTACTTGGGTGGCACAGGCAGAATCAGGAAACGTCCCAAAGAAGAAGGACCTTCTCCATAAATATGATATATAAATAAAATTTTCATATGTTGGTTTCTACTGAATACTGTGCACTCTGGCCATGGCACCATGGCATACACCCTCTGTTTTCAGGGACAGTAGCAATACTAAGCAATACTTTGTCAAGAGGAAAGGAATGTGGGAATGTTTTAAGAAACAAAATCCACCAAGTGATTGTATACGGCACTTTTCCACTCAACCATGCTTCTGTTGGGTTTTTTCAGACAGACATTAGCTTCACAGATGAGTCACTCACACACCTAAAAACGATTGACTGTCAGTCTTCACTTGTATACGTAGGAGTGGCAATCCATCATGTTTTCATTCAAGTGAAAGCAGACACAACTTTTGTTATGTTTAGAACTTTTCTTGCCGGTGAATTCATTGTCAACAGAACCAACCCATTAATTGATATATAGTTTTTTGCACCGCAAGTGAACCACTATTGAGTTACACTGAGCAGGTTTCAGAAATTATCAACAGGGTAACATTGTCTTTGTTCACTCAGTGCAATCTACTTTTATTGATGGAAAAGTGAAGCTCGGTTAGTTTGGCCCCCAGGTCTCAGGTTTGTATTTCTCATGGTGTCATTATGTGACTGTGCCAGGAAAAGCGAGTTAAGCACAAAAGCAGATCCATTCATTCTCAGCACACCATTCAACGCATTCGCTCTCCCCAGCCTTGTCACTGTGACGTAATGTCTTAAGGATAGTACAGCCCACATGTCATGTACTTGAAATCACAGGTCTCCATGACAGTTTGTTAGTCAGATGTGTACAAAGCTGGTGCAAGCAATTCCAAGCAGTGCATTCTACACAATGCATATACAATGCATCTCACATAAAATTATGTTACAAAAATATAATTTCCACATTGGGTGCTGCATTGTCTGATATCTGGAGAAATCACGTTATGTTTTGGTATATGTCTGCAGAAGATGGGAGGATCGATCAATCAGACTATGTGGATATGCATTAGGAAACTTCCTGTCAGCATTACTCCTCTGTGGAATTAGGTAAAGAGCCTTAATGCACCTTAATACCTTAATGCAGTCTGTTCCATTATCTCCTGGATGCAACTCATCTTACCTTCATTTCCATTCAAGCTACCAGTTCTCTCTGGTACTGGTCATTAGGTCTATATGAGCCAATCTCGTCCTAAAGATTATAAAAGCAATTAAAACATCCTCTCAGGAACACTACAAAGAACTTAATAGTATACGATGACCAATCGATTCCGATGGAATCTGATATAGACAGGGCACTACATGCAAGAGAGTCCAAAGGGCCAGTGTAATATACTGAAAAAGTCCAAGTGTAATTTGCTTATTTTTGACATGGATTTGTAATTTGCTTATTTTTGACATGGATTTGTAATACAAGTATTTCTTTTTTTATTGATTTATATTATTAATATTGTACAGTTTTGAAATGCAGAGACCAAGTTGGATTGGACATATTTGGATTATTCAAACTAAGAAAATTCAAACCGAGGCTTGATGGTTCAGCAGTCTAATTCAGTAGTCCACCACGGGAGATCTGTGTTTGAGTCGTTCAGTGTTGTCCCCACGGTCACATTTGAACACAAGCGAAGGCCAAAACCAGAAATAATTTCCCGGGGGGTAAAAAATGGTAAAAAATGCTTCCCCCCGCTGCCCTGTAAAAAGTGTCTCAGAGGCTACTTTTGGGTAGTGTACCTCTTGGTGAGAGAGTGTTGACTGCCAGACATGCCTCTACAATGCACTCAAAGACATTTTGCCCATTTCACAGACTTTAAGAGGGGGCACATCATTGGACTGAGAGAAGCTGGATGTTTTTTTCGACAAACTGCCTGACATCAAGGCTCTTCTGTTAGGAGGTGTTGGGAGCAGTATTTCCATGAGGGCAAACACACAAGGCAAACAGGCTCTGGATGGCCCAGACAGACCACCAGTAAAGAGGATCATTTGATCGACCGACAAGCATGAGCAGATCCTACAGTTACATTGTCCACCTGTGGCAACTTCACTGCACACCCCGTCTCTGCTCAGAACATTTCCAGGTGCTTAGCAGAAGGAAATTTGTTGTCACCGTGCCATTGACAGCCAGCACCATCACCTTTGACCTGGACTTGACCTGGACTGGGATCCAATGATGGCCGGGTTCGAGTATGGAGGCCTCTTGGTGAGCATTTCAATCTTGCCTTTGCTGTGGAGCGACACACTGCCCCAACTGCTGGTGTGATGATCTGGGGAGCTTAACACATATAACAGTAGGTCGCCTCTATTAGAGATTTGAAGGACACTAATAAATCAGCGATATGTGCAGGACATCCTAAGGTAACATTTTTCTTCTCATGGCAGGGATTGCACGTGGCATTTTTCAGTAGAATAATGCTGGTCCACACTAAGCAAGGGTTTCCCAGGAATGTCTCCACCAGATTGCAACACTTCCTTGACCTACCTGATAGCCAGATTTATTGCTAATCAATAATTTATGGAACCAGCTGGGATGCCAGCACAGGATAAATGTGCCACAGGATACCATTGTTATGATTGTCTCACCTGTAACAACCATACGGAACCTGTTTGCCTCCATGCCCAACTGTGGCTCATCTTTTATCCAGGTTTTTAACAGGGTGCTAGAGCATCCTCTCAACTGTACTTGTCCCCCACCAATAAGCTTATCCTTTTGCTCTAAATATTTGTAATCACTTACATACAGTATATCATCATTACATACATATAATGGTTCATTCAATTCCAACAGCTCCTTTTTGGTGATTCTTTTTTTTTTGTCAATGAGTGTACATATTAGACTACTAAAGCAAAGGCAACAGTTATGTTAACATAAACAAAATGAATGTAATTCATTAAAAAAATCTTTAGTGTTGATTTGTTGTTGCTGGAGCATGATATTTTGGTTCATGGTTAATTTGGACTTAGACAGACTTATTTAGTCCTGGAATTGAAACCATCAGTACATAAAGAACATACACTATCTGTCTGGTAATTGTTTGGTTGTGGTCCTGGAACTGAAACGTTTATTTGGCCCTGGAGCTGAAAACTTTGGCACAGTAACGTTAACATTTGATGGTGGAATTGAAACCTCCCATACTGGAACATACATGTTTATTTGGTTCTGGAATTGAAACCTTCCGCAAAGGAGCATGATTTTGTTTTGTTACTGGAACTAAAAGCTTTTGTTACTGGAACATGTTTATTTAGTGTGGAAATTGAAATCACTGTTATGGAAACATGTTTAGGCTACTTGGTACTGGAACTTATTTGATGCTCATACATAAATATTTGGTGCTGGAAATGAAACTGTGGAACCAGGGACTTAAACCTTTCATCCTGGAACTTTACAATACAAAGCTCAAAGAGTTGGCACATACAGTTAATTTAACTTAATGAATCCTGGCTACATATAATTGTTCTCTGTAGTAGAAGCGGGTTAATCATGTAAGGCAAGCTTTTAGAATAAGTATCATTTCTCATCCATGGCAAAGTCCACTTTAGTGGTAATCACCTTAATTTGTGTTTAACAGGTGTATTTTTTAGGCACAGTTGTGCCCCTACTGTTAGGAAAGAGGGGAGGAGAGGGGCAGACGAAGGATGCAGAGTTCCAGTGCAAAACGGAGAGTTTATTAATAACAATACAAAAAAACAGGAAATAAACAAGTAGCCGAACTAGGACAAAACACAGCTAACAAAACAAACTTGGCATTGGAGCAGAAACGAAAACAGGAACAAACTGACTAGACTAGGATACGCGAGACGAGCCTGAATACAGAATAAACAAACCGAGATGAGACATGACCAGACATGACATGACCAGACCAGACCAGACCAGACCAGGACGAGGAAACGCATTCAAAACGTTCGGTCGAGATAGATAATGGACTGTGGAAGCCTAGCGGGTAAGGTAGTGGACGCTGGACCAGAAGGTCGAGGGTTCAAATCCCACCTCTGCCAAGCTGCCACTGTTGGGTCCTTGAGCAAGACCCTTAACCTACAATTGCTTGGACTGTAAAAAAAAACTGTAGCAAATGTAAGTCGCTCTTGATAAGGGCGTCTGCTAAATGCTGTAAATGTAAATGTAGATAATGCTATCGCAAAGCAACCGGGAAACCGAGGAGCTTAAGTAGACGGAATCCCAGCTGCGTGCGATAGCAATAGTCCCCATAAACCAATGAAATGTCCAAAACAAAACAAGAATCAGCCAGCGTTAATCAGCCACAGCCATCTTTAGTCCTCCGGGGATTGTGGGCGATGTAGTCCGCTCGCCCACAATCGCAAAAACAGAATGCAAAACGGGGGCAGGGCACGGATCCTGACACCTACAACTGATTGGCAAGCAGAGGGGTCCAACTGTGCCCCTCTAATAATTGATAATTGATGTTATCAATAATCAGTAATAATTAATTTCTAATAACTGCTAACTGTTGTAATTTTATAACTGTCATTATTATTATCATCATATCTTGTCTTGCATTGTAAGGCCCCTTTTGACTCGTTCTAGAAAAGTGCTATATAAATATAGATTTACGTACTTACTTATTTACCCTCAAGTAGTCTAGAAATGCCCCTACTACCTATCTACCTACCTTTCTGTCTATCTAATGATGACCTTTGCAGCCCATGATTGTCTGGTTGAGGTGGTTCAGGAGCTATAAACTGAAATGGGACCAACTGACAGTATGAATGAAAATCTGTTACAACTAATGTTGAAAAGTTACAATGCATTAATAGGTACATTCTGATGTAATACAGACATTTCTAACAAGATTACTGCGTCCACATGGTTCACTGACAAGGCACATTTAACTGTGCTCTGCATTTTCCAGCCTGCTGACGTGAACCATTTTTCAGAGAAACCATTTCAAGGAACAGAAGCACTGTATTCATCATTTTTGGGGTCATATTGATCTTTTTTTTTTCAGAATGAGAGACTTTAAGACTAGTTTCTGGCACCTATTATGTCATAGTTATCCCTGTGAAAAAGATACTGCAGCAGTAAATATGATCTGATGTCATGGCATTTGTCATGTGTTGCCAAAGGATTGCAGGACAGTTTATGTCCGGTAATGTTAGTGCCATGTTACTGCTAATTATCATGATAGCTGTCAGAAGTGTCAGCTGTTCATAACACTGAGTGGCTTACACTGAATGGCCACATTATCAAAGACACCCATCTAGTAGTGTGTTGGATCTCCTCTGGCCTCCAGAGCCAAAGAAGTTTGTCAGGGCATGGATTCCCCAAGGTCTTGTACTCGTTCTGCAAAAATATTGACACATGCGGTCAAGATAGCTTCTTGATGTAGATGCAGATTAGACTAAGATACTGACATCCTCTGAACAGCCCGTTCTACCTCATCCCAGAGATGCTCTATAGGATTAAGATCTGGGGACTGTGAAGCCCAGGGAAGCAAGGAAATCTTGTTGCCATGTTTATGAACCAATCCATGACTATATGATTCTTGTGACATGGTGCTTTGTCCTGCTGAATGTGCTTTTCTGTCATAGGGTAAACAGCTACCATGAACTGTGGTCAGTTACAATGCTTAGGTAAGCCGTACATCCAAAACATCTATCCACAGGTATAAGAGGACCCAGAGTGTGTCAGTTCCCCACACCATTACTCTACTACCACCAGTCTGAACTGTCAACACTGTAGAATTGCTTTGCTGATTATAATATGTAATGAGATTTGAGAACAATGCAATATAGAAGCATTTTCACCAGTGTTCTCAGACTTCACCTGTATGATGACCAGAAAGTTCAGAGAGTCCATGTCCCAGCACTGCTAGGCTGCTATTATTGGGAGTTGGGAACTGCTTGGATTGTGCAGTAAAACTGTATCAGTTGTAAGTCAGTTTGAATAAGAGCATGCTGTAAATGTAAATGACATAAAAATATTGACAGTATCATAACAAATATCATGTTGATGTGTAGTGATATTACTCACACACATCAGAAGTGAGCCTAATCCGTGACAGCACTAAAAGTGGCACTGATCCGATTACCTGGAAATAAAGGAGGATAAAGCAGATATGTGCCAAATTGAAGTGTTTAGTGTATCAGTTGAGTAAATGGTTATTGGCTATTGTGCCGTGGAGAAAGAGAGTTATCTACACTGATATAAGATAAGCTCCCATCTGCCCAAAGGCTAGTCCTAACAGCAAACATATCTCGGACTCAGACTAGAAAAAAGAGGTGTCTACACTGATACAAGATAAGCTCAACAACTCACACCCAGACCGATGCATACAATAGAAATTTTAAAACCAGTTCTTTGAAGCTCAAAATAAATACGGTATCTGAGCACATGACCAAGCAAACTGCCCTGCAGGCTTTTAAGCTTTCAGTGTTTTTACAAAGAGCATGCTAGAACACTGAACAAAGTTTCAGTGACCCTAGTGGCAATTTATTTGCATTAATCTCTTTGATTTATATCAAACCAGGCCTAGATTTCCACAGTACAACACTTCACTAGTACTCAGTTGCTATCAGGTAAACAATGTTATTGACATCCATTGTAAAAAATAACTATGTTTAATTAGTATGATACAGTACTTTTCTCAAAGTAAAGATTGCTTAACAACATAAAAACTAAATAAAACATCAAGATACAATTGCAAATCAAAGAGATCAGGTGAATATCTTTGTAGTAATCTGACCCTCTAAAAGGACCCAAGCAATACCACTAATGCTGCCAGTTTGTAGAGTGTATGTTTTAGCACTACACCTCACCATCATCACTATTGTCCAAAACACAGTGTTCCCTACAGGCAATCAAATATCAACTCCCCCCCTCCCTTAATTCTTTTACAAATGGCACCTGCCTACTGTCAGTACACATGAACCATAAAACCAAACCAGACTATATAAGAGTAAACATTAAAACAACATTACACACAGCTTTGTACAGGTCAGAGCCGCAATTGCCTGCAATGTAACAAGAATATAACAAGAAATGTGTGTGAAGAGAAAAAAAATGAACTGCAGGGGTTGCAAAATAAAACAATTGTTCTTTTTTATTTATTTTTATTGACTTGGCCTGCAGGAAGTCCAGGAATAGTAACACAGCATTACATGTCATTGGATTCTAACAGGTGGGTGAAGACCAACTGCAAGGACTTTGTTTGGCTGGCAGTGATGGTGGGGGCAGCAGGTAATATAATACCCAATGCACCATATAGGTTTGGGTGCCTCTGTGTTTATATGTCTTTCTAACATGAAGTTTTGCCCCTTGAAACCTTGGAGTTGACTTTATTCAACCTACTGAATCCAATATATACAGTATTGTAAAACTATAACTATTATCAATAATATATTTTATATTGTAACTATAAATACATCGACCATATACTATATGTTGGGTTATACCCTCAATATATAAAGAATATAGAATATCTTCTTTAAGCTATTATACCTACAGTTTACCCTTGTTTTAACCTTGATACTCCACTAATAAAAATACGTTTTTATCAGACACATAGTCATAAGCAAAGGCATAGTCCAGGGTTATACAAACTCAGCTGTCCTGGACAGTAATCATATATTTTTGTACTGCTACATTATATGGTTTATTTTAATTCCTCAACCTACTATCTGAATTACTAACACACAATAATGAATGGTGATCGGGAGAATAGTCTAAGTAGGTGGCGATCTGAATGGTCCATACCTCTACCTTCCACATTACTCCTTTTGAAATAATTAAATAAATGGAAGTGAGTGCAAGCCTCAAAGAGCTAAGAAACATTTCTCATCTTCAGGGCAGTCAATACAGATTGTGCAGAGATTAATTAGATATTAGATTAGGGAATTTAGCAGATTAAACAGGAAAGACGTCAATGGCTGTGGTATGGTTTTGTTGATAAACAGAGTGCTCTGTTAATAGTTCTGAAAGCAGCCACATGCAAGCAAGCTATGAAGTGCTTGGGATGTTTCAGCAAGCTGTGACATTCATTTACAGACTTGCAGCCAGCAGTTTAGCATTAATCTCTCTGTATTTCTCCCATGTCTTCACTAGTGTTGATACTTTGACATCTTGGATTACATGTACTGTATGTCTGAGAATGTCATTCCATGGGGTGTAAGTATATTTTCTGCCGGCGTATATAGGTCACTTCAAATCATCTACTTTATGAGCAGTAAGTATAGCTAATATTTTCCTTTTTCTATCAGACACGCTCTGCACTGCTTCACCTTGCATATGTGGTGTACACACATACATACAAATGAGGAGTGGTAGTGGCTTTTACTATTTTAGGGCAACAATATCAGAGGAACTGCTTTGACAAAAACTGTAACTTCATGCTGAGTATAAAATGCCACCATAGTCTCAGTGGTGCCATTAACACAAAACATACCCCTTTTGTTTTCTTTTTCCATTTTTTCATCTCCACCCAGGCTTATTGTTGCCTCTCTTGTTGTCCATAAGGCTATCCTTGAGATAAAGGCCAGTTTTTGTTAGCTGCTATTTTCAATACAAGATCAAAAATGATCCATAAAGTGTATAGATTTTCATCAGGATTCATTCATTAATTTCATTCATAGATTTTTGTTCATAATGTCAACAGTATGTGCACCTTTACAAATTTGAGCATGAGCATGTAGTACTTCACACAGATATCCCATAAAAACCCATAAAAAGAATTTGATGAATTTGGGAGACTGGGCAGTGAAATCACTTGACTTCAAATGCTGAGATAACCATCATAAACTCGAGCTAAACTCACTTATGGCTGTTTTCCACCACATAATACTGGCACCACTTTATTCGACTCTGCTCTGTTTTCCATGGGATAAAAATTGTGGATAGTACCTGTGATGACACTGCAAGACTACTGGTCCAAGAGTATAGTCATCAATGAATCATGGTTGTACAAGATGGGACATACATTGGGGCAAAAAAGTATTTAGTCAGCCACTGATTGTGCAAGTTCCCCTACTGAGAGAGGTCTGTAATTTTCATCATAGGTACACTTCAACTATGAGAGACAAAATGAGAAAAATAATACAGGAAATCACACCTGTAGGATTTTTAAAAAGAATTTAATTGTAAATTATGGTAGAAAATAAGTATTTGGGTCAATAAATTTGGTTCAACTCAATGCTTTGTAACCTAATCTTGTGGCAATGACAGAGGTCAAACGTTTTCCTGTAACTCACCAGTTTTGGCACACACTGTAGCTGGTGGTGGTTTGGACCCCCATTCCTCATGCAGATCTTCCTCTAGAGCAGGTGATTTTTGGGGCAACAAGGACTTTGTCAAACTCCCTCCACAAATTTTCTATGGGGTTGAGGTCTGAGACTGGCTAGGGCCATTCCAGGACTT
Organism: Ancistrus triradiatus; assembly: GCA_025084515.1. NCBI lineage: Eukaryota > Metazoa > Chordata > Actinopteri > Siluriformes > Loricariidae > Ancistrus > Ancistrus triradiatus. The sequence goes on along the minus strand of JAJAGP010001280.1, from coordinate 86,500 downwards.
GAAGATTGCTTTTTACGGAGCCACTCCTTTGTTTTTGCCTGAGTGAGTGTGTTTTTATGATATCATTGTCATTGCTGGAAGACGCCAGCCACATTCCATCTTCATGCCTTCTCACTGATGGAATAGGTTTTTTGGCTTAAATCCATGATAAACATGGCCCCGTTCAGTCTTCCTTAACACGGATTCAGTTGTCCCTGGTTCCCCTTGCCAAAAAACAGCCCCAAGCATGAGGTTTCCTCCACCCCCATTCTTCACAGTAGATATGGCACAACTCAAGCATTCTCTTCTCTAAAACACGGCGAGTTGAGCTTTTTACCAAATCTATTTTGGTTGTCATCTGACACCACAGATAATTCTCCCAATCATCAATATGCTCTCTGCTGCTCTGCCAACGTCAGACGAGCCGGCACATTGTACTGGCTTAATCCTGGCACTGCAAGGATCGAGTCCTCTCGGCGTAGTGTGTTACTGATGGTAGCCTTTGTTACTTTGGTCCCAGCTCTCTGCGGGTCATTCATCAGGTCCCTCTGTGTGGTTCTGGGATTTTTGCTCACCGTTCTCATGTTCATTTTGACCCCACGGGATGAGATCTTGCGTGGAGCCCCAGATTGTGGGAGATTATCAATGATCTTGTATGTCTTCCTTTTACTTACAATTGCTCCCACAGTTGATTTATTCACACCAACCTGCTTGCCTATTGTAGATTCACTCTTCCCAGCCTGGTGCAGGTCTACAATTTTCTTCCTGGTGTCCTTCGACAGCTCTTTGGTCTTGGCCATGGTTGAGTTTGGAGTCTGACTGTTTGAGGCTGTGGACAGGTGTCCTTTATACAGATAAACATGTGCTATTTATCCAGTTAACTATCGCAGGACAGAAGAGCTTCTTAAAGAAGTTGTTACAGGTCTGTGCCAAAAATCTTGCTTGTTTGTGGGAGACCAATACTTATTTTCCACCAGGACTTACAATTAATTCTTTAAAAATCCTACAATGTATTTTTAAGATTTTTCTCACTTTGTCTCTCATATTTGAGTGTATCTATGATGAAATTACTGTACTGACCTTCTATCTTTCCAAGTAGGAGAACTTTGCATAACAACCAGTTTCGGACTAAATACTTTTTGCCCCACTGTAATGCACCGTGGCAATGACAGAGTTACTGTATTATGCACTATATACCGCAATGTAGCTATTACAGTTTTTTTTAAATTGGTTTATACTTGCACTTATTAATCAAATGGCAACCTGCAAAACCATGCAATAGTCAATTGAGGAGGTGTAGACATTTCTCAGTTTGGTGGCTGACGAAAGTTTCCAATGGGATCTGGACAAAGGCGACTTGTAAGGAAAAATTAAACAAAATTAAATGTAACCACCCCACCTGACCTTCAGGATGCAACCTCTGCCCAGTGTTTGAACTGAGGTCTTCAGGAACTGCTCTTTATAGTAGCTGTCTCCTACCTCCAAGCAGAAAGAGCTGTTGTTAAATACATTTAGATCAATTATTTTGTATAATAATGTATTTTTCTGTACATTTCATTACACACTAAACCAAAGAAGGGGGATCTCTTGAAACACAGCCAGTAAATGTGGTACAAGGACTGAATTACATCCACTGGATTCCATTTCCAAGAGAAGTAAAGTACTGGATTTTTTTACCATCATTTAATGCTATGCACAATAATGATGTGCTTTAATGAGATGTTTGAGGATAAATGCTAAATTTAGTTTAGGCCTTAACTGAGGGCAAGTTGGTTCCGAGTCCTGGGCCTTTCTGGTTCAGACTCTACCTTGAAGTGATTTGAGGTGTTGAAGACTACAGCACACTGTGGTGATTGAAATGTTTATTGCAAAGAAGATCCTGTACAGCTGAGAGGGAAAGAGGCAGGCCTGGACTAGAAGTGCGAGAGAAATGAGATTATCCCAGGGAGAGAACCGTCTAAGTTAAGGCGTGAAGAATCAATACTGACACTAAGATAAATGACCAAGGACAGACCAGAAGGAGCAAGCAGAGATTAGAAACAGAAAGTGTGGCAGAAAGTGAGAAAAATGCAAAGATGTGCAGATTTCTGCAAGAGAAAAATTTAAACTAAATATAAATATGGTACAGTGATGTGCATATGCATTGTGAAATGTTTTGAAATGACAGATTTGTCTTAAAAATGTCACACCTATCTCTGTGAGGGAGAAATCACTAGCACCAGTCCAATGATGCTGTCAGTCTGGCTGAGCTTATCTAAGCTGCTGGAAATTGATGTTTGTGACGGTTAAGGTGGAAGATTCACAGCTGACTCACACTGGAATTTCCCTGCAGCATGCACTGCATAGGTTTAAATGTCTGGGCCAACTCATAGGCTAATTACCAAGCCCTTTATAGGCTTAATTGAAAGAGGGAAATTGGCAATCCAGTCTCAATTTCATTAGCTTGCCTAGGCTGATTTTATTAGCAAGCCAGAACAAAATGCCGATCTGTAGATCACCATCATCAGTTAAGCATTAACGATGGCACGAACAAAGGAGATTTCTGAGGACCTCAGAAAAAGAGTTGTTGATGCTCATCATGCTGGAAAAGGTTACAAAACCATCTCTAAAGAGTTTGGACTCCATCAATCCACAGTCAGACAGATTGGGTACAAATGGAGAAAACCAAGACCATTGTTACCCTCACCAGGAGTGGTCGACCAACAAAGATCGCTCCAAGAGCAAAGAGAGACCTCGCCAACTCCAAGAGTTGGTGAGGTCACAAAGGACCCCAGGGTAGCTTCTAAGCAACTGAAGGCCTTTCTCACATTGGCTAATGTTAATGTTCCTAAGTCCACCATCAGAAGAGCACTGAACAACAATGGTGTGCATGGCAGGGTTGCAAGGAGAAAGCCACTGCTCTCCAAAAAAGAACATTGCTGCTCATCTGCAGTTTGATAAAGATCACGTGGACAAGCCAGAAGGCTATTGGAAGAATGTTTTGTGGACCGATGAGAAAAAAATAGAAATTTTTGGTTTAAAAGAAAAGCGTTACATTTGGAGAAAGGAAAACACTGCATTCTAGCATAAGACCCTTATCCCATCTGTGAAACATGGTGGTGGTAGTGTCATGGCTCTGTTTTGCTGCATCTGGTCAGGATGGCTTGCCATCATTGAGGAAAGAATGAATTCTGAATGATATCAGAGAATTCTACAAAGTTTAACCGTCCCTTTGTTAGATTGTTGGTGTTTGTAGTGAAAACTGGTCATACCCCTTTCAAGTGATTATAAAGTAGTTTAAAAACATATATGACCAATGGCCCACATCTGACTGCTTCCACTCAACTTCCGAACTCCACCTTTATAGCACATACCCAGCCAAGCCTCCACCCTGTCATGATCTGATTCACCCAGTACTGATCACACACACAACTGCACATCATCAGAATCAGCATCATAATTTACTCTGATCTTGCTTTTTCATTGAGAAGTCACATTGCCCTGCATTTTTCTGCATGTTATTTACTGTATTGGTGTTAGATCTCTGTTTTCAATTCTCGAGCTCTGACTTCTGGTTCCCGTTCTCATCTTGCCCTCTGGACTCTCTGCCTGGTTTGACTTAACACTGTGTGATATGGACAGTTTGTCCAAACACTGGTTTGTAACAGGTGCACAATGTTTCTTTTAACCAAATCACTTCCCTTCCCCGCCTACTCGGTCCACACAGATGAATACTCACGGATGCAGACAAATGAACTCTGAGTGGATTTTGGCAGGCACTTACTTTTCCACACTCACTGTCAGTACTTTCCTGCATTTAGTACAGCTAGCATCTGCAGCATTGTTTCGGATTTTTCCTGATATCACACATTTATTTCAAATCTGTAAATTTACTTCTGTATAAGCACAAACCTTGAATGAGATGGATAAATTGCTACTTTAGCAAGATGCAGGGGTAAGACCTGGCTTTTTAAATATATCTCCAAAGTGAAGTATGATAATCATAGTTAATCAGAATGCAAGATTTGGCGATAATCCAGGTATATACAGTGAGCGCCAAAATGTGATACCACTAGTGAAAATGCTTGGTTGGAGCTTTGTGGAAAAGGGTTAATCCTTTACAGCAGTGTTTCCCAACCACTGTGCCACGGAAAGATTATACAATTTCTCTTGATTGGTACTCAAAGCGAGTAGCAAGTAGTGACAGGCAGAACAATTACATTCTCTTCCACTAGAGGGTAGTACAACTTCTTGCTCCAATAAGTGGGTTGCCAAAAAATTCGACGACGAAGGCCCTAGCATGAGTAGTGGGTCCGAAGAAAGTAAAAGAAGGTGGGCTCAAGACAATACAATGAAAGTTATCTTGCCTTTGGATTCACTTCTACTGGGGAACCAACCGAGCCAATTCCGCTATGCTGTTGAGGAAGATCTTCTTGTGTTTCCTTCTTCAATTCCTGCAAGAATATCAGCTTTGTGTTTGACTAAACAGGCCCAGGTTTCACACTGAGTACGTAAATTGAGTAAATTGAGACTAGATTGTCATTATATTTTAATAAATATACTTTTTGTGACATTTTTGTTTGATGGTGTGCCTTGTGATTTTTCTAATGAGAAATATGTGCTGTGGCACAAAAAAGACACTGCTTTACAGGGTCATGGGAAAGCCGGTGCCTAGCTGGCGGCATAGGGCGCAAGGTAGGAATGACCACAGACAGGGCACCAATCCATCAAAGGGCACAGACACTCACACACTAGGGCCACTTTTCGAGTAATCAATTAACCTAAAGTATGTCTTTGGACTGTGGGGGGGAAACCAGAGCACCTGACAGGGGAAGGACATGCAGACTCCATACAGAAAGGACCCAGATTGTTCCACCTGGGATCGAACCCAGGACCTTCTCACTGTGAGGTGACAGTGCTACCCACAGAGCCACCATGCCACCCTGACACTAATTATATTATATTATATTAGATTAGATGTTTTATTCATTTTTATTCTCACATAATACAATTCAGGGTTGCAAGGATATAAACACCAGCACAAGGAACAAGGTGTTAGCCAGCCCTAGACAGGGCACATACATATATCAATTAACATATATACTAGTTTTGATATAACCTTGTGTATTGATGTAACCTTGTATGTGTGGCTGACATGGCCATTGATGCTGATAGTGACGTTACATAAACCAAATAAACAAACAGATGTGCAGAGGGGCTACCCAGCACAGGGCACAAGGCACACACACTCACTCACTTACACTAGGACACTTTATAGATGCGAACTGACCTAACACATGTCTTTGGAATGCGGGAAGAAACTTTATTACCTGGAGGACCTGCAACTATATCACAACATTCTGCTTTGCCATGTGGTTTTGTTCCTTTTGCACAGACTACATTAAGTCAGACTGGGTCCTAAACCATATTGGCAACTTTGTGTGGCGTTAATTAAGAACTGAACATGCTGGCTGGTCTTGCTTTCTGGCAGTTGTTGGATTTGAACTCACAGCCTATTGCTTAAACCTCTAAACTGCTCAAATGGGTCTGGACTCCAACTTCATAACACAATCCACAATTACTGGCTGGAAAGCCTGCCTTATTCACCCTTGCTTTAAGTACTTTGTTTTTCTTATCAAATCATAAATAACTCATTCCTCACTGATTGGTGACTGGTTTGACCTTTGATTTATTTTCTCTCTCACTCTTTTTAAAGTTATATAAGGCTACTCACCCCTCTCTTTGCCCCCACTACTTCCCATCTTCTATTTATACTTTATGATGAAGCAATTCACTATATCAAGACACGCATCAGGTTTCTGGTCACAAGGTAGGTCTAGACCTGTATAGAGACCTGTTCTGCAACTTAGTCCCAGATTTATCCTGTAGAACTGCTGGCTTTGGTAATTACTTTTAGATTTAGGCCAAGAGTTGAAGCAATTTATGGATAATGAACTTTGATCAACCCATTTCCTACTGCTTTGCTTCAGACTAAACACATTTGCAATTTTGGAAAATAATTCCAGGAATTCAGATGTTGATGATACTGGCTGTGTTGTGTGGCATTCATGCTAGAAGAAGCCATGCTGTCCTCTACAAGTTATCAGGTATAAAATGTGTTATTCATATAAAGCAGAACAGAGTCTTGTGGAGGAAGAAAGCGTGTCACAAAGAGAGAGAAACCTGAATTAGAATGAAGTGTCAAAGTGATGTATTGAGGACAACATTGCAACCTCATTTGCCAAAAGAAGCAGTGTTATGTCCTGCACAAGCTCACATGATGTATTAGATGACAGTGTCAAACTAGCGGCTCGACTTTCCAATCTGAAAGAAAAGCTCAGCTGAGTCAAACAATGCAGGATAGGTGCATAAGTGTGTGCAGGTGTGTGATGGAGAAAGCCAAAGAGTCTTTACATCAAATTGGTAGGGCATTGCCACAGTTTGTTTATGCATTAGAATATCTATATTTATGTGTATATTTTGGAAGAATACTACATGCACATGATTAATATGACCACCAAAGTCATGTTACTTTTTTCTTTTTTTTTACTGTAAATCAAGCAAAAAACTTAGACACTGAATGTTTCAATTGAAAACAAGCAGTAATGGGACAAGTTACAGCAAAGCACCTCATATACACACGTGATAACTGGTGCATGAAGTTTGTGGACCCTTTAGATTTGCCTATATTCAATAAGTTTAAACTTGCATTGTAAGTATACAGTGATGCTTGAAAGTTTGAGTCCTTTAGAATTGTCTATACTCATAAATATGACCCACAGTTAAAGAAATGACACAAAAATACACAATGCCATTTATTTATTGATGAAAATGATCCAATATTACATATCTGTGAATTGTTGATCAGTTCTCCACATTGACGTGGAGCAGTTTTAGCCCAATCTTCCATACTGTACAGCATCAACTCTGGGATGTTGGTGTGTTTCCACACGTGAACTGCTTCCATAATAGTTCTGTTGCATTAAGGTCACAACTTTGACTTGACCATTCCAAAATATTAGCTTTCTTTAGCCATTGTTTTGTAGAAAGGGTCATTGTTCGGGTGCGTATGATTGTTGTCTTGCTGCATTACACACATTCCCTTGTGATTCAGTTCATAGACAGATGTTCAGACAGATGGTAGAATTCATAATACATTTGTAAATAAAGTCGTCCTGGCCTCGATTCATCAAAAGAGGCCCAAACCATGATACTACCACTGTCAAACATGTGATAAGGTTCATTTACATTTACATTTACAGCATTAAGCAGACGCCCTTATCCAGAGCGACTTACAGAAGTGCTCTGTATTCTTCCTAGTAGACAGAACCTCAAGGTAGTACAAGTTAGCAATAGCTCAAGAACACAATCCAACCAGAACCTGCTAGGATCTGATGTAGGTAAATCAACAAAACACACAAGCACTTGAAGACAGCAAGAGACTCAGTCATTCGGACATCCAGTGGAAGTTCATTCCACCACCTGGCTGCCAGGACGGAGAAGAGTCTTGATGCTTGTCTTCCTTTAATCTTATGTGAAGCTCATGTCTCAGAGGGTACAAGGTACAGAGCATGGCTTGATTAGATCCTTTAGTTAAGATGGTGCTGTTTTTTGGATTTGTAGGCGAACATCAGGGTTTTGAACCTGATGCGGCAGCTACAGGGAGCCAGCGGAGTGAATTCAGCAGTGGGGTGACGTAAGGAAACTTGGAGAAAAACCTGGAACGCAGTGTTTTATTTCCTCATACATAATGCTTTTCATTTAAACCAAAAAGTTCTACTTTTAGAACGGGCTTATGCATTCAGGAAACGTGTTTCTAGTAGCCTTCTGGCTTGTCATCTGGCATGTCATGTGATGTTGGAGAGCAGTGAATTTCTCTTTGTATCCCCATAAAATACACACCATTGTTATTAAGTGAGAGAAGCTTTAGTGCATATAAGGTGCCCTGTGATCTCACGAACTATTACATGCCTCACTCTTGGAGCGATCTGTGTTGGTTAACCACTCCTGCGGTGGGAAACAATCGTCTTGATATTTCTCCATTTGTACAGAATTTGTCTTTCCGTGTATTGGTGAATTCCAGCCTGACGAGTATTAACAACTCTTTGTGAGATCCTCAGCAATCTTTTGATCCTCAGAACCTTTGTTCATACCATGATACACTTCAAAAAGTTGTGAACATCAGACTTTGATAGATCCCTGCTCTTTAAATACAACAGGGTGCCTTTTCACACCGGATTGTCACCCCATTGATTGAATACACCTGATTCTGATATTAGAGGTATACATACTTTTCCCACTCACACATATGTAATATTTACAACGTCCAAACACCCCTGTATAGTTACCAGAGGCATGACTGTGCACTTATTTTTTTTCCAATGCAATACACACGTTGCGAGCTTGCTGTATGTAAACATTTATAGTAGCACGCAGACTTCATGAGAAAAGCAAGTCATATTGGTATCGGAATGAAAAAATGAACACGTGCAGTATCTCTCGCCCCTCCCTGATCTCTTTCTCTCTCTCTTTCTCTCACACTCACTGCTGCATGCACTTCAGACGAGGACTCATGCAGTTGCCTGCCTTCCCTGTCCTGCACAAGACTGACTGCAACAAGGCGGGAAATGTCTGCACCTCAGAACGCTGCTTTCTGACAGGAGCCAGGGAAAGCCAGTGTAAACATGATACCCTGGGTTAAAACTCAGATCTTTAGTCAGTGAAACATGGGAATGTGTGCTTTCACGCAGACGGAGCAGTAATTTATTTGTTTTCTCCCCTTGAGGGACATGACTGTTGGATTTCGCAATGTGACGGAAGCTATAGAAGACTTTACCACACTGAGAAGAAACGTGTGAGTTTACTGACATTTTGTGCTTTCTTTCTTCTGGAACTCACGGGACTGTGATCGATAACCAACATTTTGATGATGGGTCTGTTGATCAAACCCCACTGGATTTCACAATGTGTAGACAGCTGCTGAAGATTGATTTATCCCCAGTGAGAACAGATGAGTAAGTTTTCTCTCTGTCCTTCCATTTCCTCTAATATCTCCGGACCCAATGTGGGTTTAATCAAAAAGCAGCTTCCTGTCAATGGCAGTTTTCACCAGATCAAACCTGCTGGATTATAAAATGTGGAGGAACCTTCTGAATGCACATTTAAAGACTCTGAGGACAGATAAGTAGCTGCTTTTTCTGACAATCTTACCATTCTGTTTCCTGATTCTGCAACTGATGTGGGTGTAAACGATAACTAGTGGGTTTCTTCCTCAAACCCCACATATTCGCTTTTCCTGCCACCATGACTACTGGGATGAACTTCACCTCATTATTTAATGTGACTGCCATTCTGAACCACACTCGTGGATGCTCACTGACCCACACTGGCTTCCAGTTCTACTACTTGCCCACAGTCTACATTATCGTGTTCATTACTGGCTTTATCGGAAATAGCTTGGCCATATGGATGTTTATCTGCCACATGCGTCCTTGGAGCAGCATCTCGGTTTATATGTTCAACTTGGCACTGGCTGACTTCTGCTACGTCCTCTCTCTTCCGTTCCTCATATTTTACTACTTTAACAAAACTGACTGGATATTTGGCGATCTTGCGTGTCGCTTGCAGCGCTTCATATTTCATGTAAACCTCTACGGGAGCATCCTATTCCTGATGTGCATCAGTGTGCACCGATACTCTGGTGTTGTCCACCCGCTAAAATCCTTAGGGAGGCTCAAGAAAAAGAACGCAGTACGCACGAGTGCCTTGGTTTGGTTCATAGTGATAGCTGGGATCTCTCCAATTCTCTACTACTCCCGCACCGGACCTAAACGCAACGTCACAACCTGCTATGATACGACCACTGAGGATGAACTGCCAGGCTATTTCATCTACAGCATGTGCATGACTGTGTTTGGATTCTGTGTGCCATTCTTGGTCATCCTGGGCTGCTATGGCTTCATCGTCAAAGCTCTGATCTGCAATGACATGGACAATGCACCGCTCAGGAAGAAATCCATCCACCTAGTAATTATCGTGCTGGCTGTCTTTGCAGTGTCTTATCTGCCATTCCACGTCATGAAGAACCTAAATATGAGGGCCCGGCTTTATTTCCAAAGTCCAGAGATGTGTGAGTTTAACGACAGGGTGTACGCCACTTACCAGGTGACCCGGGGTTTGGCGAGCCTCAATAGCTGTGTGGATCCCATTCTTTACTTCTTAGCTGGGGACACGTTTCGACGGCGGCTCTCCAGAGCCACAAGGAAGAACTCTAGAAAGGGTGACGTCGTACTCCAATCCAAGAGTGAGGAAACGGCCCTCAATAGCCTTCCGGAGTACACAGAGAATGGGAGCAAGTCGTTCTGAGAAATGAAAAGAAAACAGCACACATTTGCACTGATTTGGGAGCAGATATCCCACTTTCATTTCCAAGTAAATGCACTGAGATTAAATGCCATTACACAAAGTCATAAGGTGACATTGAGATGCAATAAATGTGAAGTCTGTCATTAAATATCAAACACTGAGCCAATGACTGCAACCATGTGGACATTCCTTACATGCTAACACGATTGCTAACACAATGTATATATGTTCATCAGTAATTACTGTCCATGTCAACATGCCTTTCATTGTACTGTATTGTATCTGTCAGTATTATCTGGGCTGCAATGTGGTGCTTGATGTTAATCAGAAGCTGTACTCTAACTAGTGGAGCAGAAATTCATTTCTACAAAATGAGCTAACCTCAATTAATACTTTATTAATAGCACGGGTGAGACAACAATAAAGGGCAATGGCACACCACCTGCATAGAAATCATTTGAGAAAAGAAAGTCTTCAGAAAAGTTTCATTCTAAAACAAAAAACACTTTTAAGTCAGAAAATATGCTTTGAAGTGGTTCATCCCCACTGAGCTGATTCAAAAGATTCAGATGTGATGAATCAAAGAATATGTGTCTCAGTCCCTATGGACACTGTGTTACTCTTAGTGGTGAATGAAGATGCATTGTATGTTTTAGCTCTTTTAACATAGCCACAGCTCCTGAACTAACAAAAAAAATAATTCCGGGTAAAATCCGACACATTCTGGTAGGGTAGTGAAGTGCTCCATTTGAGAAAGTTCATGTGTCTCATGCGTATGATTTTGCTGTCTGACTCATGAAGGAACTGTCAGGAAAATGTGCTCATTTAAACTGTTTAGTAAACAGCCTGCTCTGTGTTGATATGTATCTTATGTTTCTGTGGATGTTTCTCTATCTTTCTTCGACAGGAACGAGACTTCCCATCAAAGCCGAATTACTGAGTATGTTTGTTCTTAGGCTGGGCTTCAGATGGCTTATTATTGACAACATTTTTACACACATTACACAGTCACAGTATAACAATAAGGTCATGTGGTGCACAAAAAATGCTTCTCTACTCAGATGACCCTGATAGGAAATACACAACAATTAGGGATTTTAGTGAAAGCACTATGCGGATATCTGAGCTCTGAATAAGTAGCTTGGCACTCGTCATTAATTCATTCCAAAAGGCACGTCGAGTCCCGAAAATGACGAGAACCGAGCAACGTTTTCCCATGAAGCATAATGTAAATTGAATTAATCCGTTTTAGACCCCCAGAAAATCCACATTGTATAAGGCATTATATGCAGTATTGGAAGCACTACATATAGACAGACAACAATAAAAAAACAATAATTTGCTGAAATATAAGGCTATAGTTTATTATAAATACTGTGCTTTTAGTGCTATTGTGGTTCTCACTTGTTTCCTTTTGGTTGGCTGTTATCACCAACCTTCTTATATTATATTTATATTTACAGCATTTAGCAGACGCCCTTATCCAGAGCGACTTACAATTGATACAATCTTACAATCCAAGCAATTGTGGGTTAAGGGCCTTGCTCAAAGACCCAACAGTGGCAGCTTGACAGAGGTGGGATTTGAACCCTGGACCTTTTGGTCCATAGTCCAGTACCTTAACCACTAGGTAACCCATGATAACCTATTTGCACTAAAAATATTTGTTAAAAAAAGTAAAAATTCACAGCAGATTTGACCAGAGACCTGTATTGAGCAAGAACTATTGCGTGACTGACATGTGCGCCTACGTTTCGCCTGAAAAGGGTGTGCGTATCTCGTTTTTCGAGTGCCGAACAAACAATTTTTCGCCAAAACCGAATTGATGAGTTATGAAGTCATCAAGTACCGAGGTAGGACAGTAATATTCAAATATATAAACCAGAAAATAATGAATATAGTTAAGAATTATAAATACCAGTCACACACAAAATGTCTTACATATAAGTAGTCAAGTTCAAAGACACATTCGAAATGTCTTATTCTACATTACCACATGTAAAAATAGAACAACATTGTATTAGTAATTGTAAGTATAAGTAAGAGTCAGTTGTTAAAAAGATGTAAGTTTAATAAGCCATTAACTTGTAATGGGGGGTAATTGTGGCTTATCTACTATCAATGTGTTTACTCTCGACTTTCCCAGGCTGGTGTTTAGTAAATGTTCAGCAGTGAGTCGTTGTTGTTGGTGTTCGTAAGCACAGCAGTATATGCTCCAAGACATTCAGATCTAGTTAATGTAAATTGTTTAATGTTGTTACGTTTTGCAGAACAAAATGGATGGGCTTTTAGCTGCATCTCTACGCATTAATACATTTTCTTGGTGGTACTTTATTTATTTAAGGCAGTCATTTGCCCCAACATGTTTAAGTGTATTTTTGAGTTTTACTTTAATATCTGAATAAGCGTACTCTGTATAATGAGTTCAAACAACATTACAAATTCATTTTGTATACACCTAAGTGTTAAGTAGTGTATACGTAATTACACAAAGTCCTGGAAATAAACACATTGTCCCTCCAGTGTCCCTGGTTCAATCCCAATCTCAGCCCGATCTGAGTATCTATGTATGACTAATCTTGATGTAAGATTGTGTATCGATATAACCGTGTCCATCGCAAAATAGCCATTGATGCTGAATGCAATGTTAAATAAACTAACCAAACAAACAAATTTTTCATACTTCACAAACTTTCCTGCTTTTCAACTTTTAACTTTTCTTCTTTCTTTATAAGCTCACTTTTTTATAGGTTCTGCTTATCATCTTAGTTTTCTTGTTCTAGCACGATATACTTTGTCTTCACTTGTCTGGCATTACTTCATTTTTCTTTTTGCCTTTTCCTGTGTTAGACTTAATGAAAACTTAATGGACTTGATGAAACTAAAGGCACGATGCTGAACAATGGCATTGGTAAGCCTTGTACATCTTGTGAGGCAGGTGCAAACCATCTGTTGCTGATTAGCACCAGAACATCGTGGGAAACCTTTCCAAATGAAGGACAACCCAGCATATACTACCCCTCTCTGCCACCCTTGCTTGTCAGAGGTGGTGGTACAGTGCCAGCATGCACTGTATACTTGAGCCATCCACTCTGCTGGTCAGAAAATTTGCTCTGCTGGTCAAATTTATTTGTCAAATGTATTTACTTTACAAAGATCTAGGCCCACAGCCCCAATTTAGCAAGCCAGTGACAAGCAAATGTGTTTTGCTGCTTCAGCTTATAAAGGCAAAGTCATTTTTAACCCTTTGCTATATATAAAATTGCAGAAGTAGAAACTGCTTCACTAAGAGTCTGAAAGCATCTGGAAAAAATGAAAACTGAAAAGATCTGGTTTCAGCTTCCACATTTCGATGATGGTAATGGTAGTTAAATGTAATTCAGCCCTTTTTTCTGTGAAATTAACATTGATGACTAACTTGGTGACACGATAGTGCCTTGCTAGTATTGGGTTGGACCCTCTTGTGCCTTCAGAATGGCTTTAATTCATCTTGGCATTGATTCAACAAGGTGCTAGGAATATTCCTCAGAGAGTTTGGTCCACGATGACATGAAAGCTTCAAGCAGTTGCTGCATATTTGTCTGCGTCACATCCATGATGCGGTCTCCCTGCAAATCTTTTAAAAAGATATAATAAATAAATAAAATAAATAAAACAGAGCAAATATACAAACTTACTACCTACCTTATTTCCAGATAATAAGACTGAGCTGACATTTACCATTGTTATGACATAAAAACCCATTTAATCATAAGCTTTAGATAAATCCCATAGTGTTTTAATAGAGCTTAATTGGATTAGACACTTGCATAATAGCATTGAAGAAATAGGGTATTATTTTAAATCCAGTCCTTCTTTTCACTGTTAAAGACTGTCTATTGCAATAAGGATTTGGATGTGAGATTAGCACTGACTGTCAGTTTGATATGGATATGGATTTAAAAATATACCCAGTGAAAATACAAATCAGTTTATTTCATATTAATGATGATTTTTTTCTTCCTTAAGCAACTGAAAACCAACTGTGATATTTGTGAGCTTAGTTACGTTTAGCAAAATGACATTTGGATTTAATTAAATTAGTGTCTCTTTGGCGTCCTTGTGTTTTTAATAAGGTGATGCGTAATTACACTACATTAAGGAGTAGAGCAGTCAATGGCTGCCTTAAATGATAAACTATTTGCTTTTAAATTGGAGAAATAATTGTGATAAATAGCTAAAATTCACTATTGAGCATAGCAATTGTGATCTACTTACGTTATTTTAGCTATTACAGTTCTAATATCTGTGAATAGATCACCCAACTAAACATTTTCCACCAATCAATAGCTCTGTCTGGAAAAAACTTGACTCGCTGGTTTTTGGAGCAGCCACCAAAATCTTGCTGACTTCAGGGTGAAATATAATTTTATTAAATATTTAGCTCTTAGAAATATGAGACATTTGCATTTACAGCATTGAGCTTGACTTACAATTGGTACAATCTTACAATCCAAGCAATTGTGGGTTAAGGGATTTGCTCAAGGACCCAACAGTGGCAACTTAGTAGAGGTGGGATTTGAACCCTGGACCTTCTGCTCCAGAATCCAGTACCTTAACCACTACGCTACCACAGTCCCCCTTAAGAGACACTTAAATGTGTGTAGATAAAAGATATGTAGCAAACAGTATGAACATTCTCAGCTGTCTCCAAAAGCACTGTGCTTCCCACAAGCTGCAGAGCAGTGCTGATGAAATTATGTCATCTTACTTCAGAAAAAAAGCTCATCCCTTGTGAAATGTAGAAGTATTTATGTGATTATGTGGATTAGTTATGAAGCAGATGAACTCTGGATGTAACTTACACAGCTGTTTCCTTTCTGTCCATGTTAGGGTTTGTCATTTATTCACTTATTCGCTCCATGACTGTGAGTCTCAGCATAAGTGCTGTGGTTCTCACTCCTCCCTCACTGTGGGTATGGTTTTTCTTTCACACTTCAGGAAAAGGGCATAGAAATTGAGGGGAAACAAAGAACGAGGGAGCGGCACCTTTTCCGTTCCCGGTGCTTTTTCCCAAGCCCATCTTTTATGTGTGGGACAAAGGAGTGGTTATGGATGCTGGGCACGAATTCCCCAGAGGGGGTACAAGAGGCTTGAGATGGCATTGAACACTGCCTGGTGTAAATATCCTGTTCTGGATAAACAGAAGTGCTTGTTTCCTGGATTTATGAAACCATGGGCTAAACAGGAGCTACAGATTTATATTACATTTACATCCATTTATTAGTTCTCCTGATTGGGGGTTTAAATACTGGGTTGGCTGTTTTAAGTCATGTTTTTGTTCTCCTAGCAGTTGTCCATAAAATGTAGTCTCAGAGAAAAAGACTGTAAATAAGAGAAGACAAATGACCACCAACATCTAACCAATCAGGACAAAGAGGTGTCTCTATTTGACTGTAAATTTTGATAGCACCTCCTCCTATACAACAGTTTAGTTATTTGAGATTTGCTTGCATTCACTTCTGTGCTAGTGTGTTTGTTACTTGTGATTCTGACCTCTTCTGACACTTATTATTGGCTTTCTCCCCTTGGATTTTAAATGCTTTTTGCATAAAGATTGTGTGTGTTGCTTGGAGTTGTTTGTATTGACAGGTATTTGTGGCTGATTTCTGGCTTTCCTTTTACCACTTTCCTAATCTTACATCCTAACCATAGACTAATAATAATGAAATATGTTCACATATCACATTGTAGGATTTTTAAAGAATTTAATTGTAAATCATGGTGGAAAATAAGTATTTGGTCACCTACAAAAAAGCAAGATTTCTGGCTCTCGCAGACCTGTAACTTCTTCTTTAAGAAGCTCTTCTGTCTTCCACTCGAACTACGTGGAGGGACCTGATGAATGACTTGCAGAGAGCTGGGAGCAAAGTGGCAAAGGCTACCATCAGTAACACACTACGCCGAGAGGGACTCAGATCCTGCAGTGCCAGGCGTGAACCCTTGCTTAAGCCAGTACATGTCCTGGCCCATTTGCCAGAGAACATATGGATGATCCAGAAGAAGATTGGGAAAATATCATGTGGTCAGATGAAACCAAAATAGAACATTTTGGTAAAAACTCAACTCGCCGTGTTTGGAGGAAGAAGAATTCTGAGTTGAGCCATACCTACTGTGTTTTTCTGCAAAGGGGACAGGACGACTGATCCGTGTTAATGGAAGAATGAATGGGGCCATGTATCGTGAGATTTTAAGCCAAAACCTCCTTCCATCAGTTGAGGGCATTGAAGATGGGAACGTGGCTGGGTCTTCCAGCATGACAATGATCCCAAAACACACCCGCTTCGGGCAACGGAGTGGCTCCATAAAAAAGCATTTCATGGTCCTGGAGTTGGCCTAGTCAGTCCAGACCTCAACCTCATAGAAAGTTTGTGGAGGGAGTTGAAAGTCCGTGTTGCCCCCAAAACATCACTGCTCTAGAGGAGATCTGCATGGAGGGAATGGGCCAAAATACCAGCTACAGTGTGGTGCAAACCTGGTGAAGACTTACAGGAAACGTTTGGACCTCTGTCATTGCCAACAAAGGTTATGTTACAAAGCATTGAGTTAAACTTTTGTTATTGACCAAATACTTATTTTCCACCATATAATTTACAATTAAATTCTTTAAATATCCTACAATATGATTTCCTGGATTTTTTTTCCTTATTTTGTCTCTCATAGTTGAAGTGTACCTATGATGAAAATTACAGACCTCTCTCATCGTTCTAAGTAGGAAAACTTGCACAATCAGTGGCTGACTAAATACTTTTTTGCCCCACTGTATCAGCTAGCAGTTTGGGACAAATTACTTGTGACCTAAAACATTAACAGATTTTCACAAAGGGTCCTAAAAGTAGTTTATTAACATTAATTGATTACGCTAAATTGGCCGCAGTGTTAAGCAGATTAAGCAGATAAGACAGTGAACAAACGAATGTTATTACATGTCTGCAAGTAGCAAAAAGTGTGAAAATTGTGTCAGCTGAAGACAAAATTAGAAATTAGAAGTTATTTTCAATCAATTGGATGACGAACAGGTTTGAGTGGGAACCCTGTTGTATCTAAAGAACAGTGATCTATTACAGTCAGATTTTCACAACGCATGTTTGAGGAAGTGTATCAAAGAAAGAATCCCAAAATAACTCTTGATGCTCACCAGGTTGGAAACAATCATGCAACCATCTCTAAAGAGTATGGACTCCACCAATCCACAGTCAAACAAATTGTGTGCAAATTGGGAAAATGGTGTTGTTAGTATCATGGTTTGTTCCTGTTTTGCTGCATCTGGGCCAGGACATCTTTCCGTAAATGATGGACCAATGCATTCTGAATTATAACAGAAAATTCTGGATGTCAGGACACGTGCCCGTGTCAAGAGAACATGGATCATGCAACAAGACAACAACTCTACAATTACAGATCATTCCATCAAACATTGTTTATAGAAGAATAAAGTTAATGTTTTGAAATGGCCAAGCCAAGCTCCTAACCTTAATCCAGTAGCATTATTGTGGAAGTAATCAGTTCATTTGAGGAAACCCACCAACTTCCTAGAGTTAAAAGTATTCTGTACAAAAGAACTGGGCTAAAATTCCACTTTGACAATTTGCAGGATTAAGGTGTGATCACTGAACAAATACTGAAAGCAAAGATTGACATACCATCCACAAATACATAATATTGGATCATGTTCTTGACAAATAACATGACCATGTGTAATTTATTTGTCTCATTAAATGGGTTCTTTAACTATGTTAGGGACTTGCATGAAAGGGCACTCATAACCTTTGAAGGTCATCTGGTAAGCTGTAAAATTGAACAAACTCACTGTGGCATCACAGCACCCTGTATGATTTGTTTTTCATTTGAGAGTATGTGTATGTTTAGGACTGTGAGCATGGAATGAACAGAGGAGCTTGCTGCTGCTTGTTGGGCACTGTTGCACACATTCACTATTTGTGTGGTTTAGGACGAAGACTCCCACACAATGGCAGCCTTCACAAGTCAGACCTGCTAGGGCATGAATACCACAGCTCTCTGCCTGCCTTTTCTCTGCCTTACTTGCTTTGTCTGTTTCTGTGCCCTTCTGTTAACTGCTCTGTGATGTAAATAGAGTGAGACGAGAGTAAAGAGAAAGAGAGCAAGAAAGATAGCGAGAGCAACTTCATGCATCAGTGGAAGAGCTACGGTACATTAGGGGAGGTAAGAGTCTGTGGCTGGAAGGCTGGCTAGAATAAAGTCTATTTGTGCCAGAGTTGAATGCAGAATAGTAGGATATGCCAATTCTTCATACCCAGACACCTCTGATTCCCCTTTTCACTGGAGCCAGAACTGATTTTAGTGATAAAGCCAGTCCTTTCAGGAACTGACTTCTATCATTTTGAGAACCATATATAAGTCATAGTTTCATGCACACACAGTATTACCCCTGACAAATATTTTTTAATCACCGCACCGCACCGCACTTTTTTTTTTGCCCAGTTTGTTTACTTCATAGAAAAGAAACAAACAGATATGCCACAATATAAGCTTTGTCTCATAGCTGAACATTCTGGCTTTGTGAAGCATACCTTCACAAACTAAATTCAATAAATAAAAACAGTACATTTTAATTAATGCCATATTTTTCCAAATCAAGTAAAGGGAAAAAGACAACTGGATCATCAAAAAATAAATAAATACATCAATTTTAAAAGTCACAATTTGTACTTTATTGCTCCTTCTCTTTGAAGTATAGACTACACTAGTTAAACACAATATTCTACTTCGATATTCTACACCGGCACTGCTAAGTCCAGGTACAGCATTGGGTGGTTATGGTAACTGGTGCCATATAAGTCCAGGCTGTTGTGTTCCATATAGTTTCTGTTTATTCATTGCATACCTTCCAGTTTCACCAAAGTGGTTTCTCTGCTCCTCTGGGTTGGGTCTGGTCCTGTGGTGTGCACAGCAGATCAGTGATGTCCCCATATTACAATCAGGCACAAATACAGGAACCCAAAGAGTTCTTGTCCAGTCACATATTTTTTGCAGTTAATGCACGTTTTTCAAAATCATTACATACTTCAATACAGGGGATTACCAGCAGAACAAAATATCCAGGATGTCATATATTACAAATGTGTATTCAAACTGGTTGCATGAAAAATTCTTAGGTTTTTGGGGCTTAATATTGACACACTATCAGTTCTATTTGTGGGTCCTAACAGAACAATGGCAGGATAAATTTATGATTGTACATAAAGTGACTTGAAATCCAACCATGTACACTAGAAATGACATTGAGACTCAAAACCTGTTATATAAACTTTTAAAATGACTGTTTTGTTAATGTGTTGACTTGGTTAGTATAATCTTACTGATGGGGTATATTTAAAATGTTTTGTGTGAGACAAAAAAGTCTGTCTCACCCAAAATCAAAACCCAAAAAGAAAGAATTAAACAGCATCCAGTTCTTTCATAATGCAACAAAAGCTTTTGGATAAATGTAACAACTGCGGATAACTGCAGCTTTATGGACTCTCCCTACTATTTTACACAATTATTTGTGTATTGTGTCATAGCTGGCAGAAAAGGAAGGTGAACATAGAGAGCTGATTCAAAAGATGTTTAAGAGGATAATCACAGAGTAAAAGGCAGAGTCTAAACATCGTAGAGTTCAAAAACAGATAAACAGCCTTACCAGGCATATAATACAGAACATTTGGCAAAAAGTCCAATAATCATTGCAGTCTTCATGCACAAAGTAGTAGACGAAAATA
Organism: Ancistrus triradiatus; assembly: GCA_025084515.1. Taxonomy (NCBI): domain Eukaryota; kingdom Metazoa; phylum Chordata; class Actinopteri; order Siluriformes; family Loricariidae; genus Ancistrus; species Ancistrus triradiatus. The sequence goes on along the minus strand of JAJAGP010001280.1, from coordinate 66,395 downwards.
ACAAGGAATGCTCAGAGCCATGGAGAGTAGAGATGATGAAACCTAAACAGTAAATGAAAAATAGTAAATGAAATGAAATAGTAAATTAATTGGTTTTAGGGAAATGGGTGTTTTATTACTTAAAGGGAAATGTAGTCCAGGTGTGACATGATCATGACATTAGCCCAGGATTCCACAGGGGCTGACACATGTGGAGGCCTCCCATGTGGATAAGACAGACTTTTCCAGAGACCACCATGTGACTGAAGGGCATGTCAGTCAGAGTGCTCTGTTGGGGCACTGGGCTAGCCAACTGGAGTCCAGGAGGTGACATACCATCTACGTCTATGCAATTAGCAGATGGCCTTATCCAGAACATCTTACAACTGATACAATCCAAGCAATTGTGGGTTAAGGGTCTTTTTTAAGGACCCAACAGTAGCAGCTTGACGGAGGTGGGAATTGAACCATGAACCTCCTGTCAATTTAGCTGACTGGGAAAGGAGTGGCAGTGACTTAGTCCAGAGGACCAGGGACTGCAGGGACACATGAAAGGATGGGGACATCCAGAAATGTCTGAGTAGCTTGAGGCAATAGTTCATTTCTCCAAAGGGAAATGATCAATGTAGCATTCTTCTGTCAGTGGAGAACTCTCTCAATTCGTTGATGGACTACATGAACTTCTTGCAATGAATCTAGACACCACTGGCTGGTGCATTGGTGGGAGAGGAGTCCCAGGGCACAAAAGGTGGCTGGTAGCCTACGATGCACTGGAAGGACTTAAGGCCTGTGGAAAAGTGGGATAATGAATTCTGCACTTTCTCTGTCCAGGGTAGGAAGCAAATCTAGTCCGATTAGTTGTCTTGGCAGAAGATGAACAGAAACTTACCCTGTTCTTGGTTGGTTCTCTCGCACTGGCCATTGCTCTGGGGTTGGTAACCAGGTGTCAGACCCACACAGATGCCCATATTATCCAAAAACACCTACCAGACCTCAGAAGTGAACTGGGGGCCATGGTCTGACATGATGTTCTAACTGAGCCCAAAGTGCCAAAAGATGTGTAGGAAGAGAAGTTCAGCAGTCTGGAAGGCGGAAGGCAATTTGCACAAGGGAACAAATTTTACTAAATGGGAAAAGCTATCAACTATGGTGAGTATAACAGGAGAGTCTAGAGCCTTCCTGCAGGGATCATTCAAGGGACTGGGCACAAATGGAAGTGGAGGTGATGAAGTGATGAATGTCTGCTGCCATGGTTTCCCAACAGTACTTACATGCCAGAAGCTGAAGTGTCTGTAGTCTCCTCAAGATGTTGGGAGCATGGGGACATGTGAGTCCAGGTGATCAGACAGTTCCTGGGAGGTGGAGCAACACATTTTTGGTTGGCAAGGCACTGAGATTGAGCTGGAGTTTGTTTGAGATTTGTGTCCAGGACCTTATGGAAGTCCCAATAGATGGCACCGTAGGATATGGTGAATGGAAACAGAGTAAAGAACAAAGACTACTGGGGCTGACCTGAGAAACTCCAGATTGTGATATGTAAACCATGAAGGGATTTTCAGCTCCTTTGAGCCAGTGATGCCACCCCTTTAGGGCTAACTTAATGGCCAGCAGCTCCCAGTCTCCCACATTATAATTAGTTGGCAGGGGCAAGTTTGTATGAAAAGTATGTGACTAGGAACAACTTTGATGGTTCACTCTGCCACTTGGAGAGAGCGTAGGATCAGGGTGCTGTAGGACTGGTGCTGAGGATAATATCTTCTTTAATTGTTGAAATGCCTGGACTGGGCAGACCTCAGTTGTTCTAGAGCAGCTGGGACTAGTGGAAGTGGATATTGGTAACTGTGGGTAATGACCCCATAATCTGTACAGAGTCTCAAACCCCCATCCAACTTCTGCCCAAAAAATAACGCTGCAGCTGCAGGCATTCCAGATCTTTCCAGGAGTTCTATGGCACAGATATATGGACAGCTTTTGGGCAGTGCAGTGGCTCTCTGCTTACTAAATACTTCTGTCCAATGGGACAGCACACTGCTGGGTAGTGAGAAAGGAGGGCTGGAGGGGTGAGGATGTGCTCGATGGATTGGTTTGGTAGACTATCTGGTAGACTTTTGCTAGGGACTGTGATGGCCAAGCAGTTAAGGTACTGGACTGTGGACCGGAAAGTCTATTGGGTCATTGAGCGAGGCTCTTAATCCACAACTGTTTGAAATTTAAGACTGTACCAATTGTAAGTCGCTCGAGATAAGGGTGTCTGCTCAATGACATATATGTAATGTAACTGTAAGTGTAATTGAAAGCTTGTCTGTGGGACTGTGGTAGGCTAGCACTTAAGGTACTGGACCAGAAGGTCCAGGGTTCAATTCCCATCTCTGCCAAGCTGCCATTGTTGGGTCCTTGAGCAAGACCCTTAACCCACAATTGCTTGAGTTGTAAGATGATCTTTATAAGGGCGTCTGCATCTGTAATGTAATGTTTGGAGCTCTGTGATGGACCACAGGAGTGCTGCTATCTGCTGCCGCTTCCAACCCAGCAGCCAGCCATGTGCAGCGATCAGGTCCAAGATAGTCTCGACTACTGCTGTTTCTGGGATAGTGACATTTTCCCTCATAATCTGGCAGAAAAGGGAGGCAAATGCAGAGAGCCAATTCAAAAGACTTTAATAGGATAATCACAGGGATAAAAGGCAGAGCAAATTGTCTAAACTGTCCAGAGTTCCAAACCAGATAAACAGTCCTTTCAGGCAGAATATCCAAAACACTAGGCAAAAAGCAGAGTAAAATAAATGGGACAGAGTTCATGCTTGAAGTAGTAAACAGAGAGTATAAGGAATGCTCTGGATCAAAGTCACAGAGCGCAGGAACGATGAAACTTTGCCAACAACTGAGTTTGAGAGTCGCGTTTAAATGTCCATGATAATAATGACCTGAGTGGATACTGGTGCGTGTGATCAGTAAACAGCCAAAACAGAATGACAAGTTGAATGACATGGCAGTAATGAAGCGTATTTACATAGATTAAGCATAGTACTTACTGAAACATCTTTTTAAAAATAGACTTCCACTGACTCCAGTATAAATGTAAAGAAGCAAGTTTGTGAAGTGTTTAAATTTGATTCCTAAATTGTTCTTTAAAGGTTAATCAAGTTTATAGACCAGTTGCTTGCAGTTCTCACAAATTTGTTCATCGCATTATGACTTTCATAAGCCAGCTTTTGGCTCTGTGATATACAAAAACAAATCCTAAGCAAATACATGCAAATCATTCACTGTTGTAATTCTCTTTTTCTACCTCGGTCTTCTTCAGTATTATGCAGTTAACTTCACTTCTGTTTTTAACTTGGAGGTCACCTACTCCACCTTATCTCCTAATGATGCACAATTCAATTTTACTTTTGTATTTGACTTGTACGTCATCTACACTCCCTTATCTCATAAAGATGCAAAACTCACAATTCAATGGTCCACAAGCTGATCCACATGGAGAAAATGTTCCTAAAGCAAGTCGGAACAACATTCGCTTCTTATTTTTCACTGAAGCTATGATGCCAATGTTGCCAACATAGTGAATGCCTGTAGACCTAGATTTTGTTTTAAATAAACTCTGTCCTAAACCACATGGCATGTCTGAGTGGGCATTTGCCTCATAATTAAAATACACATGTAAAGAAAATAACTCAGACAATAAAGAGTTTGGACTCCACCAATCCACAGTCAGACAGATTGTGTACAAATGGAGGAAATTCAAGACCATTGTTACCCTCCTCAGGAGTGGTCGACCAACAAAGATCACTCCAACCCCAGGGTAACTTCTAAGCAACTGAAGGCCTCTCTCACATTGGCTAATGTTAATGTTCATGAGTCCACCATCAACAGGACACTGAACAACAATAGTGTACATGGCAGTGTTGCAAGGAGAAAGCCACTGCTCTCCAACAAGAACATTGCTGTTATTTTAAAAAGTATCAAGTTCTGCAAGTTAAGATGATTGTTGTATTATATAAATGTTTTTGGAAGCAGTTCATAGGTTGTTATGACTTATGTACCAGATGGTTAGAAACTCCACAGTTTCCAGAGCGCTACTGAACAAGACACTTAATCCTAAATGTAGTCGCTTTATCCAAACAACTTCATATCTATCTCCCATGTTATTACTGAATTATGTAAGGACAAAACACAAAATCATCACTTTTAAATCAACCATATGCTGTGTATACTTTATAAAATTCCAGAGAAGAGACAAACTATCTGTAATTGAGTGGTGGAGTCAGCAGACCCACTCACAGAGTCTGGAGCAGAGGACAGGCTCTCATTATGGTTGTATTTAGTCTCTGCTTTAAATATATGCGTCAGCATGTGTATTTGTATGGATATAGGTTTTGCGGTGTACATACTCATATATTATATACTTTATCTATACAGTCTAAACTCGTTATCTTCGCCCATGTCTGTTTCATGGCGACTTAACAAGGTTACAACAAAATCTTGGTAAGCCCAGACTTCTATCTCTTTGAATGGAGAGAAACCTACAGTATATATCCAAAACTGAAAGAGAAATTAACGTTTAAAATGCATATTTAGAATCCCGGGTAAAATCTGACAAAAAAGATACAACTTTTTTGCTGCCAGGTTCAAATAACACAGAAAAACACATTTTTTAAAGGTTTTTCTGGCTACTGTGCATGCGCATCCCACCACTATGAAGTTGCCAAGTCTTCAGACATGTTCACTTTTCTCATATTTTGTTAAGCTGTTAAGTATTCAGACTCTTTCTATGACACTTGAAATTTAGTTGTGGGGGCCTCCCATTTTTCTTGATCATCTCTGAGATGTTTCTACACCTTGATTGGAGTCCACCTGTGGTAAATTAATTTGACTGTACATGATTTGGAAAGACACACACCTGTCTATATAAAGTCTCACAGCTAACAATGCATATCACCAAGCCATGAGGAGGAAAGAGCTGCCTAGAGAGCTCATAGACAGGATTGTGTGGAGGCACAGATCTGGAGAAGGATACATTTTTTTCTGCTGCACTGAAAGTTCCCAAGAGCACAGCGGCCTCCGTAATTCTAATATGGAAGAAGTTTGGAACAACCAGGACTCTTTCTAGAGCTGGCTGCCCCACCAGTAATTGGGGGGAGAAGGTCCTTGGTGACCAAGAACCCAATGGTCACTCTGACTGAGCTCCAAAGATCCTTTGTGCAGATGGGAGAAACTTTCAGAAGGTCAACCATCACTGCAGCACTCCATCAATCTGGGCTTCATGGCAGAGTGGCCACACAGAAGCCTCTCCGCAGTAAAAGACACATGAAAGCTGGAGCAAAAAACACCTAAAGGACTCTCAGACTGTGAGAAACAAGATTCTGTGGGGCTGATGAAAACAAGACTGAACACTCTACAATAAAGTATCCCCACGGGAAAAAAGTGTGGTTGTGCATGGGTGTGTACAAATTGACTTGGTCACTGGGCGTGGGATTATTGGTGGATGTCATACTGATGGGGCATGTGCTGAACTGAGTCAACACTCAGTAGCTGGAGTGCCAAGCTGAGCAGTCACACCTCTATCATGGAATAAGGAGAGGTGGTGAGACCTGACCTGATGGAAAACTCGGATTGGCATCCCGGTGCCAACGGAAGCTAAACAGTCTGACAAATAAAGGCTGGAATCCTTAACGATGCCCCTAACTCAAATAAAGCCTTCTAAAGTAAAATGCCCGTTATATAACAATAGTCATAGATGGTTACTTTGTTTAATATGAATGACAGTAACTAAACAATTAGACAATTCATGTAGACAAAGTCCCTTGAGTAATGCTTCTTTACACATGCATCCTGTTTCTTAATTCCTACATGAAGGCTCAGTCCGTCTGACAATGGGCAGCTATTTGTTCATTTAAACACAGGCCTTGTCGTTGTCATGTTCCTAGAATACTTCTTAGCACACAGTAGTATTTTAGTAGGCCAGGTTTACTTGAATTTTATGATATGTTTACTTAAGTCTCATCTGTGGACCATGGTATGGAGTAAGTTACATATGACAGATGTTTCTGGTTTTAGATTAATCTTTTACAGCAATGATAACATCTTTCCAAGAGCAGTGGCAGGCATTAATCAGTCTTAACTGCTCCTTTCCAAAGATACGCCAGATATACTGTGCACACATGTCTACAGATCTTGCACGTCATATGTAATTGCATTACCAAAGGTATGTAGACAGGCTAATTAGTGGAATCTGATACTTCAGCATCACTCACTGCAAACAGGTTCATTATATGAATCATGCAGGCATGGACTATTTATAGACAAATGGCTTAGGAATGGACATTGCAATGACTCTCAACATTAATAGTGTGTAGTGTGTTACTGATGATAGCTTTGTTACATTGGTCCCAGCTCTCTGCAGGTCGTTCATCAGGTCCCTCCGTATAGTTCTGGGAGTTTTGCTCACCGTTCTCATGATCATTTTGACCCCACGGGATGAGATCTTGCATGGAGCCCCAGATCAAGGGAGATTATCAATGGTCTTGTATGTCTTACAATTGCTCCCACAGTTGATTTATTCACACCAACCTGCTTGCCTATTGTATATTCACTCTTCCCAGCCTGGTGCAGGTCTACAATTTTCTTCCTGGTGTCCTTCGACAGCTCTTTGGTCTTGGCCATGGTTGAGTTTGGAGTCTGACTGTTCGAGGCTGTGGACAGGTATCTTTTATACAGATAACGAGGTCAAACAGGTGCCATTAATACAGGCAAGGAGTGGAGGACAGAAGCGCTTCTTAAAGAAGAAGTTACAGGTCTGTGAGAGCCAGAAATCTTGCTTGTTTGTGGGTGACCAAATACTTATTTTCCACTATCATTTACGATTAAATTCTTTAAAAATCCTACAATGTGATTTCCTGGATTTTTTTCTAATTTTGTCTATCATAGTTGAAGTGTACCTATGATGAAAATTATAGACCTCTCTCATCTTTCTAAGTAGGAGAACTTGCACAATCAGTGGCTGAGCAAATACTTTTTTGCCCCACTGTATCTCAAGAGAACACAAGCTGCAGGCCATCACGTGGTAGGGTAGGGTACGCAGTTCCTACAGTTGTGGGATAGCATATTACACCAGTTCTTCACCCAATGTGCCCTGTTGTAGGTTATTTTTTCAAGTCTTAGGGACCAGTCACATATCAGATAAATGTGGTTATAGGTATGCAAACAGACTTCTCTGGAAATCAACCCAAATAAAAATAAACAAACACATCTTTGATAAGTACCTTTGATAAAGTGAGACTAAGATTTATATCTCTTCACAATTCAATAAAATCCTGTCCTGACGCACTGTTTTTTTTGGCAATGACTAGCACTGAGGTTGCCAGCATTTGCAGTTCAACACTTTTATTTACCCAGAGAATGAACTCTTAATAGAAAAAAGCTAAATACATTTTTAAATTATTGAATTAATTTGTGTATTTTAAGCATGCAATTTAATGAGTAATATTTGTGGCTACATTGTCCGCACCTTGTTTCTTAAAGCTACCAATAACATAAACCCATTCAAATAAAATCTTTTGGCTGACAAATATTCATGACAAAGATTCATGTTGGATTAACAAAAAAATTAAATATCAAAGTAGTGCAATGTAGTGACATGTTTAATTAATAAATCCACTCAGTTTGCAAGATCACTTGGTAAAATATCTGTTAGCTCTATCATCTGTAGCCCATCCAGATTTTCTTTGCTAGTTTTGCAAGTGTTTAGTAAAATGTCACTGCTGCTAACAAGCCAATTTTGAGTGAATTGCAGGTATTAGGATTATTATATACTCCGATATTGCTGTTACAGTATTAGGTATTTGGACTTGTTAGGATTTGTACTTAAACATGTACTGTATATTAATTGTAAATATATTCAACAATCACTATTAACACTGGAATGAAACTCACTTTAAATATGAGAAAAAAACATTTCCACTACCTAGTCTCTCAGTAATAGCATTTTCATTATCCAAACAAGATCACCATTACAGCAGAAGCTAGTTTTAACATGTCCATGCATTGTTACAGTCATGCAAATACAAGCTAATACAGGGGAAAGCACCTATTTCGAACAAACGTAAAACCACGTTTGTGACTTAGTTCCATTTTTGCTAAACTTTTACTAAACAAACAAGTGTTAATCATGAAGTTTGAACAACAGAAATTTGTAAAGCATTAAGTTACAAACAGTGCTTTGGGTAAGTTCACATAGTGAAACTCTTTCAGTTCCAGGTCTCACACAGACAGTTTCGTTTGATCTTAATAATACCAGTGTCTGATTAGATTTTATGACAGACAAGTGTAGTGCAGTAAAAGTGATAATTAAAAACTGGCATTCTGGCTCCTGCTAACTAACATTGTGAACAAACAGGGGTTTTCCATAGATTATAAATAAGTCCTTTGCCCAAACTAAGTGACACAGGGTACAGGGAGATAAGAACACAGAGTGCTAACAGGGTAACAATATAGATGCTATGCTAGCACAGTGCTAACACAAACACGGATGCTAACAAGAAAAATGCCAAAACAGTGATAATATAAACATAGGTTAATGCTAACTGTGTACATAGAACACTACAGAAGACAGGGTACATGACATGAAACAGAAACAGGAACACACAAAACATGGAACAGTACGGAAATAGTAACAGGAACAGACTTATCATAAGACAGGAACAAGAGTAACAGTAGTCAGGAACAGGAACCAGCCAACACTGTAAGTGAAATGAGACCAGACAGCAGCTGTAATTGGAAAGATAAAGGGTCAGAAAGGAGTCATGTAGGATGGTGTAAGTGCCACACTGTTTCCAGTGCTCATCGTCCTGATCAATCTGAAGTCAAACGTAGGTCCTTCAACATGGGATTTGCCTATCCCATGTTGAAGGACCTACGTTTGACTTCAGATAGCCAACAATTAAAATAAAGAAAAGTGTGGTGACTTTGATAAATCAGAAATTTGGACAGTCAGAAGAGGTCCTTTGGACAGTCAGAAGAGGTCCAAAAAAATCACCAAGGATCAACGCTAGTGAGTTACAGAAAAAAGAAACATGTGAAACCATTTTCTATGGTCAGATGACATATAAACTGAGCTTTTTTGGCAACAAACATTCAGAGATGGTTTGGTGTAAAAATAAGGATAACTACACTGAAAAGAATCTGACGCCCACTATTAAGTATGGTGGAGAGCCTGTGATGTTGTGGGCCAGGTTTTCCTTCAAAGTCCGTGGGAACCTTGTTAGAGTACATGTCATCATGGAATACTAACACAATGTAAATCAAAATCTGTCTGCCTCTGCCAAGCATGAGTCATCACTGCTCTTCCAGGAAGACAATGATGTAAAACATATGTCCAGATCAACAAACATTTGTTTAACTGGGTTCTCTTTATCTACTTTTAGGACTGGTGTGAAAATCTGATGATGTTTTAGGTCATATTTATGCAGAAATATAGAAAATTCTAAAGGGTTCACAAACTTCCAAGGCCACTGTAACTCCATGCTGTAGTTCTTGACAAAGTTCCATTGCACATATTGTTATTTCAGCTATGAATATAAGCTCTTGAACGTTCTTGTGTGGATTGTACCATCTGAGGGAATGGAGATCATGGCTGTCCAGTTGATGCTTTCCTCCTTGCCCGTTTCCCACCAAAATTCCTCCGGATTACTTGAATCCTTTAATGATATTATGCATTGCAGAGGGAGAAAATGCTAACCCTTTCCAGTCTTTCCTTGAGGAATTGTTTGTAACATTTCAATAATTTTCTCAGGCATTTATTGACAAACTGGAGATTCTCTGCCCTCAGAGACTCAGGCTTTTGTGGATACTGCTTTTGTACCAAGTTATGATTACAGTCATCTGTTGACATCACCTGTTTGAAATCAAATAATTTTTATTTTTTAAATTACTAGCCCTAAATTTCCCTTGTCCCAACTTTTTTTTTGGAATTTGCAAGCCTGAAATGCAGAAATAATGTATAATGTATAGAAACAAATGAAACAAAGTTGACCCAAAAAATACATGAAATATCTTGGATGCATATTGTCTGCAATAAAATAAAAGTCAAAGTAAATGAAAGACATACTGTGTATTTTTGTAATTAGCTTTTTTATACTGTCCTGCAGGATGAGGACTGCAGAGACTGGAGGCTGTTGGGACAACATTAGCTTGGTCATGGGCTGCTGGTGTGGCGTGAAGCTGGTCAGGAGCTGCAATAGGCAGTAGCAACTTCTGGCAGGACGGGCCGCACCATAGTGGCTTCTGGCAGAAAAGAGCCCACTGTAGCAGCTTCTGGCAAGATGGAGGCTATAGTTTCAGTGGTTTCTGCCTTATAGATTACTCATTCTCTGGCCTAAGGATGAGTCAGAACTAGGCCATAACTCTGGAAACGGACCTCAAAGCCCCCAACAAGACCAGTACTGTCCGTTCAGCCACCATGCCTACTGTGCCTCAACATGCAACTTCCAGGGCCATGGCATATAGGAGGGCATTGTGGCTGGTGACACAGTTTTTGGTAGCAGACAAAGCAAGCTGTGACATGGCAACTGACAACACAGGCTTTGCCATAGTGGCCGGCGGTGCAGGCAAGAAATGGAGGAGCCAAGAATAACAAAAACACCCAAAACAGACTTAGAGGAACAGGTAAACTAGTGCACACTCAAAGCTACCTGCTAATGCTAACCAAGTGTGGAGAGAAACCAGACTGGGGTGGGCTGACACTCTACAATTAAAAGTAAAAAGAAGACAGGAATAACCAACCAGGGGAAAATATTGGGACTAGGAACCACATGGGCTAAATACATATGGCATGGATACACAGAATACATACAACAGATAAACACCCAGAAGACACTATAACCAAGAAAATCCTCAGTAGATGCAGTGCAGATATTATAGGGAAAACGTTCCAAAGATAGACTGTGCAGCTATTAGAGAGCAAATGCACAGAGAATACAATAATAATAGTAGTAATACAGTATTGGTTATATGACATAAACTGGACAAATCCTAAACTAACAGTGGAGACTAAACAACAAACAAGGAGAAAACAGGGAGGATGGGAAATAGAAAAGACCTGGGACCATAGGTATCTGGAACGAAACAGCGATCCTGTGCAACAGCACACAATCTGCTGGGTGCTATACGTCGTTCTTTTGTTGTCTTTATATTGCAGAGGTGGCAGAAGTACACAAGTTCTTTACATATTTAAAAGTACTTCTAATGTGATTTAAAAAATCTAGTAAAAGTTGAAGTATGGCTTATATAATATGCTCAAGTAGAAGTAGTACATTCTACCTTTTAATTTAAGAATAAATGCTGCTAAATCAGTAATGACTAGACATGGTAATGATATTGAACCCAAACAAAACTTTGAAACCCTGTCACTGCATTTTAGTCCAACAATTTTTCTTTTAAACAATACACTACACTACTTAAGTAATAAATACTGTATGCAAATGTTTTAGAAATATTATATGAGCATTTTAACCCAGGAAAAAATGTACTGTGAAATTTGACAGTAGTACCATGAAGTGGCCAAATTACCACCAAAATTCATAGAACAACTGTGAAATAATTCATGGTCAGTTCATAGTCAACCAAGTTTACAGTTGTACTATGAAATTTCACAGTAGAACAATGAAGTGGCCAAATTACCATCAAAACTTCATAGTAGAAATGTGAACTTCATGGTCAAAGTGTGAAAGTTCACTTTAAAACTGTCCAACAAATCACAGTTTTACTGTGAAAATTCACAGTACATTTTTTCCTTGGAAGTTTTTTTTTAAAAATATACCTCTTATACTCATCACAGAAATATAATTCACTAGGGACATGGATAAACCTCTAGTGTCTGATCCCACCTGTGCCAAGCTGCCACTGTTGGGTCCTTCAGCAAAGCCCTTAACTCTCAATTGCTTGGACTGTAAGACTGTATCAATTGTAAGTTGCTCTGGAAAAGGGCGTCTGCTAAATGACATAAATGTAAATGTAAATGATTAATAAAAACAGCATAAGGTATATACAATTATTTTTGCCAGTAGTTTGCATTATGCTGAACATTACAAAGTGTTAGAAAGACTAAGTTTTATCTTTAAGTGTTGTGCTTACGGCATGTGAAACTGCACACATGCTTGGGCATATACTAGTTTACGTTTCTGTTTTTGCAGTATTCTCTTAAATTTTGTGTCATCTGAGTATCTCTATGATCTCTCACAGATGTATAATTATAGTGCTAAATGCCTGTGAAGGTATACCTGCTGTACAAGAGCGCCTTCATACTACTGAAGCGTGGCGCGGTGAGCGCAAAGTTCACTTTTTCAATTTCGCTTTGCCCATAATTAGGTTCCTGACTTGAATTTTACCACCTCTGTTATTTGGTTTCATTTGTTTAGATTCAAATTTGTATTTGCGTTATGTATAGAGACAGGCAGTACATTGCCTATGTGTTTTTGTTGGACATTCTTTATATGGCCCTATTCCAGATGTGCCTATGTTGTTCCTGCGTGCCCCAGGCCACTGCAAGCCACTGCTTATATTGCATTTGACAAGGACTGTTACTGCTCTTAAAGGATTCTATTTATAAATTTAATCACTGAGGTCATTTGGGTATCAAGTTTATAGCAGCTTGTATAGAGTAAATGCCCTGCTACATTTCTTTTTTCCTCCTTTTTAACCATTGCAACATTTAAGTATTTAACTCCATTTTCTTTGCAGAATGCTTTGGACGGATGACGTGACACTGAAGGGAGGTCAAGTTACTGCATGCACTTCTAACATATTTAAGCATTTCATATTTCTGTTTACATTGGCAAACACCTTTGTCATTTTCAGTGAGTCATGTTGACTCACGCTCCTCAAGGTTTCATTTAAGGGGTCATCTAAAAACACCTTACTTATGTTGATAAATCAGTTCAATATAAATTAGGGTTAGGGTTTAAGTTAGGGTTTAGGGTTAGGGTTAGGGTTAGGTGATAGGAGGCTAATGTAATGAGCATGGACTGAAGAGAAGAGTGATGACATTTTTCAGCAATGTGTATGCTTTAGTAGTGTCATACTTGCTCTAAGACATTGCAAGTACAATACAGTAAAAGTATGGAACAGTCAAGAAAGGCTTTCACTCCAAGAAACAAGAAAAGTAATTGATACCCTACCATCAGTGTACATACAGTGTCTAGTAATCCCATGTCCATGGTACCAAGTTTCTTGGTGTACTTGATGATGAGAAACTCACTTGGAAAGATCATATTGCAGGAATATCACAAAAAATAGCTAAAATATTGATGTCATAAGATGGATGAAATATATATTACCTCAGTGTGTACTTCTCACTCTCCAAACCTGTCATACTCTAATATGATCTGGGTTACTACTCCCAAAAGTCATCTCACAAGGCTACATATTCTGCAAATATGGTTTGTTCTCGCCCTCTATTTTCAAAATTAAAGAACCTGAATGTATATGACATTAGGTTTTTCTTTCAGATCAGTCAAATTATTTTCTTTTTAAAGAGGACCTCAGAAAAAGAACTGTTGATGAAAGGTTACAAAACCTTCTCTAAAGAGCTTGGACTCCACCGATCCACAGTCAGACAGATTGTGTACATATGGAGGAAACTCAAGACCATTGTTACCCTCCCCAGGAGTGGTCGACCAACAAAGATCACTCCAACAAGGCGTGTAATAGTTGGCGAGGTCACAAAGGACGCCAGGGTAACTTCTAAGCAACTGAAGGCCTCTCTCACATTGGCTAATGTTAATGTTCATGAGCCCACCATCAGAAAAACACTGAACAACAATGGTGTGCATGGCAGGGTTGCAAGGAGAAAGCCACTGCTCTCCAAAAATAATGAAATTCTCTCTCTCTCTCTCTCTCTCTCTCTCTCTCTCTCTCTCACACACACACTCACACACACACACACACACACACCTTGCAGCACAACCACTGAATCTCAGTAATGGAAGTGTCAAGTTGAGAGGGAGCTTTACCTATGCACGCTACAGTGATCTCTCATAGCTTTTGTGCAGTCCTGATTAAGAATTTCAGAGCACTCGCATCCAAACAGATGCTGAGAGACACTGCCATTACTATACAAAGAACACAGCAGTTTATTCTGTTAATAACAGACTGTCAGCTATTGTGTGTGGAGCCATTTATTTCAAGGCTCCCTCAATGGAACTTATTTGGTAGTCAGTTTTTTGCTTTCCGTATAAGATCTTCTCTTTTTAACACACACACACACACACACACACACACACACACACACACACACACACACACACACACACACACACACAGAGAGAGAGAGAGAGAGAGAGAGAGAGAGAGAGAGAGAGAGAGAGAGAAAGAGAGAATCAATTTTAACTTCATATACTGGAATACAGATGGGATTTGGCTGAATTTGAGTAGATATGTAATCCTATTTGATAACACAAAACTTGGAATGACCAGTACTGTGCAAAAGTCTTTCCAAGCATTCCATATTTTTCAATTTATATTCTGCTTATTCTTTATTTTAACAAATTATGTACAGAAACAGATGCAGTCTGTAATTGTAGAACTACAAGATGCACTGACCGCTAAATCTTATAAACAATATAAGCAGAATATAAAATATACAGTGGGGCAAAAAATTATTTAGTCAGCCACTGATTGTGCAAGTTCTCCTACTCAGAAAGATGAGAGAGGTCTGTAATTTTCATCATAGGTACACTTCAACTATGAGAGACAAAATGAGAAAAAAAAAATCCAGGAAATCACATTGTAGGATTTTTAAATAATTTAATTGTAAATCATGGTGGAAAATAAGTATTTGGTAAACCCACAAACAAGCAAGATTTCTGGCTCTCACAGACCTGTAACTTCTTTAAAGAAACTCTTCTGTCCTCCACTCGTTAGCTGTATTACCTGTTTGACCTCGTTATCTGTATAAAAGACACCTGTCCACAACCTCAAAACAGTCAGACTCCAAAACTCAACCATGGCCAAGACCAAAAAGCTGTTGAAGGACACCAGGAAGAAAATTGTAGACCTTCAACCAGGCTGGGAAGAGTGAATCTACAATAGGCAAGCAGGTGGTGGTGTGGAGCAATTGTAAGGAAAAGGAGGAAGACATACAAGAATATTGATAATCTCATATGATCTGGGGCTCCACGCAAGATCTCATCCCGTGGGGTCAAAATGATCATGAGAACGGTGAGCAAAAATCCCAGAATTATACGGAGGGACCTGATGAATGACCTGCAGAGAGCTGGGAACAAAGTAACAAAGGCTACAATCAGTAACACACTACACGGAGAGGGACTCAGATCCTACAGTGCCAGGCGTGCCCCCCTGCTTAAGCCAGTACATGTTCAGGCCCGTCTGAAGTTTGCCAGAGGGCATATGGATGATTCAGAAGAGGATTGGGAGAATATCATGTGGTCAGATGAAACCAAAATAAACTAAAAACTCAACTGGAGGAAGAAAAATGCTGAGTTGCATCCTAAGAACACCATACCTACTGTGAAGGAGTTGCCTAACCAGTCTCCAGACTTCAACCCCATAGAAAATTTGTGGAGGGAAAGTCTGTGTTGCCCAGTGACAGCCCCAAAACATCACTGCTCTTAAGGAGATCTGCATGGAGGAATGGGCCAAAATACCAGCTACAGTGTGTGCCAACCTGGTGAAGACAGGAAATGTTTGACCTCTGTCATTGCCAACAAAGGTTATGTTACAAAAGTATTGAGTTGAACTTTTGTTATTGACCAAATACTTATTTTCCACCATAATCTACAATTAAATTCTTTAAAAATCCTACAATGTGATTTCCTGGATTTTTTTTCCTCATTTTGTCTTTCATAGTTGAAGTGTACCTATGATGAAAAGACCTCTCTCTCTCAAGTAGGAAAAAAAAATTTGTACAATCAGTGGCTGACTAAATACTTTTTTGCCCCCCCATATATATATATATATATAGTGTTGTAGCTCCCAGCCTCTGGAACTCATTGCCCCTAGATATCCACAATTGTACCTCTCTTTCCAGCTTCAAATCTTTATTGAAGACTTTCTTTTCCAAAAACACTTTTTTTTCAATACATCTGTGATTTTTCTTCAATACATCTGTGATTTTTTTTCTCTTCTTCTCTCTTGTAAGCGACCTTGCGTTTATGAAGGTGCTATAGAAGTACAACTTATTATTATTATTATTATTTTTTTTTTTCACAATATGTTATTTGGAACCTTACAAACACACTATACATACTATTTTAAAGAAAACAACCACTAAAGCAGCTGGATCCAGAATGTAAGGTTGCTACAGTGTTGTATGTGTATATCAATGCAGAGAAAACAAATGAAATAAACCACAATTCATGATTTCAACCTACACATCATGTGTGTTTGTACACACCCTTTATTTAGGGGTCTCATGGACTTCTTCCTCCTTTTATGGCTCATTCTTTTCTGCACTGTTGGCTGACCTTATTAAATAGCATCTGCAGTCTAAGAGGAAACCAGTGCAAGGAAGACAGATGCATATGAAAAAGAGAGTTAGCTATATAGAGAGGAACAGTGAGTGGTGAGAGAGGGGTAATAGTGAGAAGGGAGTGGTAGAGAAAGCACAAGAAAACAAGGGACAAGAAAACTCTGGCCATTAAACGGTCCATTAATCATACAGATGTGCAGAGACAACCAGTCTCCTTCTATGGCCCCATTTCAGTAGACAGGTCTTCATTCGCCCCTGCATGAGATCGTTACTTCCTCTTCGCAGTTCATAATGACCACCCTCTCTGCTGTCTTCTCCTGCTCCCTCTACCATCTTCCTTCATTCCTCTCCTGCTCACTCTGCAATATACACTCATGGATAATTTATCACTCTCATTAAAAGCCTTCTGGTACTCAACCAGTACAATTTGGTTCCCATAGCTCTTGGAAAGCATATGCTGTTTTTTAAATGCTTAATACATCCTAAATGGATGATTATGCAATTCATGGACTTTTCAAGCACTTTCAGAAGCATGTTGTTTCAGTTTAAATGAGTGATACCAATCACACATTCACACCCCATGTTAAAACAGTACAAATGGCTCCTGAAAAGTTTTAGAGCTCTTCTGCAATCATAGTCTGTTACATTAGGTGTTGATGGTGTACAGGTATATGTATCCTAACAGCCACAATATATTTCCTGAGAATCATCCAGAGGTGAGCGCATTTAACTCTGGTGTACTGTTTTGCAAAGATGCAGTTCCTCTTTAAAAAAAAATATATATATATTAATTAATTACTGCATTGGTGATTATGTTTCAGCTGGCAACAAGTTATTTAACCTAGGCTAAATAACATGCCACAATAGTGCCTACCGTTCAAGCTTGTAAAAGCAGTGCTGTGATCTGGGGTTACGACCAGGTTATTCCATCAATGGATTTTTTCCTTCCCTGACGTCACGAGCATATTCCAAGATGACAATGTCAGGATTCACTATCGGGGCTCAAATTGTGAAATGAACGTCATTTTCACACATGGATTGGCCACCACAGAGTCCAGACCTGAACCCCATTGAGAATCTTTGGGATGTGCTGGAGAAGACTTTGTTCAGTGGTCCAAATCTCCCATCATCAATATAAGATCTTGGGGAAAAAATTATTAACTCTGGACAGAAATAAATGTTGTGACATTGCAGAAGCTTGTGGAAACGATGCCACAGTGAATGCGTGCCATAATCAAAGCTAAAGGTGGTCCAATGAAAAATTAGAGTGTGTGACCTTCTTTTGGTCAGGCAGCGTAGCTAGAAGGCCAATTGGATATAACTGAAAAAAGGGGAAACTAGGAAAATAATTGGGTACTACATATAGTATAGTATAAAAAAGCAAATTATCCAATTTTATCCCGACTTATCTTGCTCAGGCTCATGGGGCAGTCAGAAGCCTATCCCAGAATGTACAAACAGTATTATTTTCATTAGCATATCAGGTATTCCAGCAGATGGGACTGTGGTAGCCTAGTGGTTAAGGTACTGGACTCTGAACCAGAAGGTCCAGGGTTCAAATCCCATCTCTACCAAGCTGCCACTGTTGGGTCCTTGAGCAAGGCCCTTAACCCACAATTGCTTGGATTGTAAGGTTGTATCAATTGTAAGTTGCTCTGGATAAGGGCGTCTGCTAAATGCTGTAAATGTAAGTTATTGTTATAATGTAACTGCCTATCTGTAATAATGGGAGCTGCAGGATGAGAAACACTGTGTTTATTTAAAGAAAAACTCAGCACTGTTGAAGATATAAACCAAAGTGCATGCTATAACCCAGAGCCTTGACAGACAAATGTTAAACAATTAATACTGCACACCTGGTATTGTAACCACGCCTGTATTTACACACACACACACACACACACACATGAAAACTAACACAGACTAACCATGAAAAAAGATACACAGAGACACATCTGGTCCTTTCATAAGTATCAGTCATTTCAAACTTTTACATGTTTACTTGTTCTTACACAAGAAGCCAAATCTTCATTTTATAAAACTTTTATCCAACCTTATTTAGTTCAGAGCTGTTTGGGCTCTGCCTTTAAACATTTACAACCCTCTCACAGCATGCCATTTACAGAACAATTACTAGAGCGCAATTAGTAAAACTGAGGTAACATGTACAGTTTGTGCGATTAGCTGCTGTGGACTAAACTGGATCTAATTTTTAGAGTGTCATGATGGTGCAATGGTTAGATATATTGTCTCACAGTTCCAGAGATCCCAGTTTGATTGCTGGCCCACACTCTGCCTGGTTGGAGTTGCATGTTCTCTCCATGTCTGTGTGAGTGTCCTCTGGGTACTCTGGTTTTCCTCCCACATTCCAAAAGCACGCAAAGGGTCTCCCAGTGTGAGTGTGTTTAATTGTAGAAGTTAGTATGCCCAACCCTAGTACTGCGTTATTAGGTCCTCCAGCAGTGCCATGCTACCGGTCTTAGGTGTGCTGTGTAACATTGCCATGGGCTGCTGCCATCATAGCTTGGTAGGTGGGCATCAGGCTTGATATTACGAGAACCGGGTCGATACGTGAGGGTGAAATTAAATCTATAGAAGAATAGGGCCCACCTGGCTTGTCGTGAGTTGAGGCTGTCTGGATGTACGGCAAGTTTTTATGATCAGTCCAGACGATGAAGGGGTGTTCTGCGTCCTCGAGCCAGTGTCTACACTCCTCCAACATGAGCTTAACGGCTAGAAGTTCCTGGTTGGCCAAGTCGTAGTTGGTTTCTGTGGGAGTGAGGTGATGAGAGAAGAAGGCGCAAGGATGGAGCTTGTTGCCAGGACTGGAGCCCTGAGAAAAACAGCGCCAACGCCAGATTCCCCTCCATCTACTTCAATGAAAAAACTGCTTGCTAGTATCCAGCTGGATGAGGATGGGCGCCAAGGTGAAGAGGGTCTTGAGGCGTTGGAAGGCTCTAGCTGCTTCGGGAGGACAACTGAAGAGGATCTTGGTCAAATTTCACTGCGTGAAGGGAGCCGCCACCTTGCTCTAATCCTGAATTAACAGTCTGTGGAAGTTAGCGAACCCAAGGAAACACTAAAACTCCTTCCGAGACTATGGGGTCAGCCACTCTGTATTTGTTCTGATCTTGGCTGGGTCTGCATTGGACTTGATGAATCCTAGGAAGGTGATGGTCTCAACATGGAAATCACACTTTTCTGCTTTGACAAACAGATGGTTCTTCAGAAGGCGGGTCAGGACCTGGCGAACATAGCTGGTGTGTTCCTCTGTGGATCTGGAGAAGATGAGGATGTCATTGAGGTACACATAGATGAAAACTGGTTCAGAAAGTCTCTCAGGATGTCATTGGAATAGGGACCTGAAAGACCCACTGGAGCGTTGGTGAGCCCAAAACGGCATGAGAGGGGTGTTGAAAGGCTGTCTTCCACTCACCCTCTTCCTTGATCCGAACCAAGTGATATGTGTTACACAGGTCCAGTTTGGTAAAACGCCACTCCTGTAATAAATCTAATGCAGAAGAGATGTTGTGGGGGAGTCTATGCATGCAGCAGGAGAGGTATTTTTTGGGCAGCAAGAGAAAAAGCTGAGAAAAAGATGGCCAAATGAGTCCACCAGCCAGACAGTCCATGATGGCCTCTCTTTCAGGGGGGGGTAGGTCAATTTGTATAGCCAGATAGTTAGGAAAAGGGGAACCCATGAGGAGGTTCAATAGTTGCAGTCATACGGTTGGTGAGGAGGCAGGGCCTTGGCTCAGTCCTTACTGAATTCTTCGTGGAGGTCGTGGTAGGAAAACGGAGAAAAGTGAGCTAGAGCTCCAGGAGACAGAACACCGACTGAAGGAAAACATTGGTTTCAGAAATTCACTCCCGATAATGACTCACCTTTGATCCAGTCAATCTGGGGGGGTTGTGGTGACCAGCCCAGGGGTTGAACCCAGGACCAGAGGTGTCTATGGTGCTCAGGTGAATGAACAGGCTAGGATCTCAAGGTGGTTCCCGGAAAGGACAAGTGTAACAGGCGAGGTACCATGAGTGGGGCCATCAGTCTGCATTCAGGGCAGAGCCCCACAAAGGACAGTGTCCCAGAGGTTTGACAGAAGCACGATGGAGCTAACAAGATTGTCCTCGGTTCTAGAGTCATTAGGCCACTGATGGAATGGGTACCTTCTGGAGGCAGATTCAAGGTCCAAAGTAGGAAGACGAGGTTGCCATGCAATGGGGGTCGGAAAAGTCTCACCCGCCAGTACCCCACTTCTACTGGACAAGCTCGGCGATAGGGCAGGAAACCTTGTAGGTGTCCTAATTGTCCACAAGTATAAGTGGATGAACCAGCCAGGGGTTGACCCAGGACCAGAGGTGTTATGGTTGTCACAGCTGTTTTACAGGACGCGGGGGCATTCGTGGAAGGCAGTGTCTTGGATAGGTAGAGCTGAAGCCTCCATGCATGAGGTTCTGGGAAAGCCCAAAGGAGGGAGACCAGGGCAGAGGTGTTGTCCTCTTCTTCCGGCATTCGTAGAGACGTCCGTCCAGGTGAATAGCCAGATCCACCAGAGCCTGAAGTCACAGGGTTCATAACCCCTTGTCGAACACCTCACGCAACCCGAGATTGTTTCCACCCAGTGGGTCAGGTAGCTAGTGACGCAGAAATCCACCGCATAGTCGGCGACCAGGGTGGGAGCCCCTGGGGTAAATAAAGGAAAGCGACTTGATCTTATGACCAGAAATTTTCCCACCGCATGCATCGGCCGACCATGGGGAGCCCTGGGGTGGTGGTAAATTACAAGGAGGCGACTTGAATCTCCCAATGATTCTGGGTGCGTTGAACACTGCCCAAGAACTGACGAAGGAAATCGGAAGTACAAACACCATCCTAAGAACGGACCTCCAGGAACGGCCCAAAGGACTGCCTCAGTTCTCCACATCAAAAGCCCTACCGTGACAGAGGCTAATGATGAAAGTTGACCTTACCGACATCGGTGGAAAAGGCTAGGGAATCAACAGCTACTGGAAGATTCAGACCCACACTGGAACAGAAAAACCCTGACACTTGGGACAGCTCATGTGCTAGGGTTCTGGGTTTCTTGGTGATGGGAATGTCCATGAGAGAGGGTTGGCGCATGGTTAGCACAACAGGCCAAGGAGGTAGGTGGAGGAATCACATCAGGCATGGGAGCCGTAATAGAATACTTGTAGGTAAGCGCAACAGACTGGTACCAGAAAGTAAGCAGGCGATCTGGTGAGAGCGCATGGTGGAAAAGCCGGTGTTGTAAAGCCAGGTGCTGATAGCAAGTGGGATGACGTGTGGAGATAATCGGGAAGCTGTGGTGAATAGGTGGAGGGCTGATGTGGTCACCATCTAGCACTGCCACCAATGGGTCGCTGTGGAGAGAGAGGACACAACGATGCACACAATGCACTCAGAGGGAATAAAAACAATAGAAGAAAAAAAAGGGATCAGGGGAAAAGAACATAAGGCAGCAAGGAGTGGATTCCTGACAATGAGCCACCAGAGCTGCTAAGTTCAGTACATGTATGTACAGCATGAAAATCACCAAATTGTGCTGGACTCATATTCATATTGGTGTTGAGACCCTTAATTTAAGCTCGGTGTACAAAGCGAGATTAAAGCAAATGTAAAAAGCAAGACAGAATTTTTATAGAACCTTTAATAAATGAGTATCAAACAATTACCAAAGCAAATTTTCAAACAAGCAGAGAGTGCAGACATAGAGCACAAACCTAACCACTGCTCCCGCAAGCAGACTGAAAACCACAGAAGCAATCATACATGACGTCAGTGACTTCTGGCATGCACAGGCTTAACATGACGTGCCCACACCACAAGAAAAGACACAAAAATACAATAAATTCAAATGACTCAAACAGGGTTATAGCACCGAATGGTTAACGGACCCAACTTTCATCACTGAAGAAGAAGTTATGGTGTGTGTGAGCTGCAGTATGGATTATACTGTCTCTCCAGCAAACTGTCATGGTCTCCCTTAAACACACATTTAAATTTGAGGCCCACTGCTTTCAGTGAGTGCTCTCAGAATATACCTGGCTAAGTTCCAATGAGGTCTATGGTGAAGGGCCAAAATAACACTGTACTTGCAAAGCATACAAAGTAGACATGCCCTTCTGTAGTATTGGTTCCAAATCACAAAACCCATCAGGCAATTATACATTCTTATTCATGTCCACACCAGATATGTCAATCTCAGTGTGGCACACGGAAACATGTAATGTATATTTTTTGATGTTTGAATCACATATCTCATTTCTCTTCTCTTTTCAGTACAATATTCCTTTTTTTGCAGGAACACCTACACACCCTGGACAGTCAGCCAGTGCTTTAATGAAAATACTTTTAATTTTATCAGCAGTATGTGGGTGCCTGACTCCCAGCCAGGAACGATCAACCATTTCATGTCTCTCTTCTTGGTTCCTCTTTCCTCCCCCCTTCATTCCTATTTGTCTGGCCTCTATAATAATAGCTGCATCGCACAGAGGTTGGCGAAACAATGAGCGTTAGACTGTATTTAATTACAATTTAAGGCACCACTGAGCTAGTAGAGTGACCCAGTCTGAGGCAACACACAGCCATACATACACTTGGACGAAAGAAAAACTGAGGACCTGGTTTTCGAAATGGCATCTACAAGATATGAGAGTTCTTAATTTATGGATGGTCTATAAACAATGAGATGAAGCTGCTGAACCAACAGATGATGGGATCTTTTCAGATTCCCCCAAATTTAAAGTAATATATATCCTTTATGGTATAATTTGGAATAATGTATAAACGGAATTTAACCATTACTTTTTCTCATTATTTTTTCCCCTTTAACATGAATGGATGCCCATTTTCTCTCTGTGTGTTCTTCAGGTCTTTTGCTTCAAATCTCATCTATCTGCTCTTATATACATGCATTCAGAAAGTCTTCAGACCCTTTCTCTTTTTTTACATTTTGTTATGTGGAGGAGACCTGTGCTAAAACCATTGTGTTCAGTGTTCTACTGATGGTGGACTTCATGAACATGAACATGAACATTAGCCAATGTGAGAGAGGCCTTCAGTTGACTTAGAAAGTTACCCTGGTGTCCTTTGTGACTTCGCCAACTATGACAACGGCCTTGCTTTTTCTCCATTTGTACACAATCTGTCTGACTGTGGATTGGTGGAGTCCAAACTCTTTAGAGATGGTTTGTAACCTTTTTACAGCCAGATGAGACATCAGCAACTCTTTTTCTGAGGTCCTCAGAAAATCTCCTGTGTTCGTGCACGAAACACTTCCACAAAACATGTGAAGAGCAAAAACTGATAGATCCTGTTCTTTAAATAAAACAGGGTGCCCCTCACAACCTGATTGTCATCCCATTGATTGAAAAAACACTGACTCTAAAATTTCACTTTCAAATTAACTGCTAATCCTAGAGGTTCACATACTTTTTCCACTCACTAATATGTAATATTGGGATCTTTTCCTCAATAAATAAAATGACCAAGTATAATATTTTTTTGTCTCATTGTTTAACTGGGTTTCTCTTTATCTACTTTTAGGTCTTGTGTGAAAATCTGATGATGTTTTAGGTCATATTTATGCAAAAATATAGAAAATTCTAAAGGGTTTCACAAACTTTCAAGCACCCACTGTAGATTCTACTCCCAAAAAATAAATTTTATACACTTTAGATCATTTTTATTATCAGACAATAGAGTTTTTTTCCATGTACCTGTGATGGTAATTTATTTCTGTGTCTGTGCTGCTCTCCCGGTTCCTTCCCCCCCCCCCCGCTCGTCTTTTCTCCCTCGCCCAGAGGTATGAGAGCGGGAAAACAAGGAGCGGAACCCAGAGGGGAGAGGTGGGCGGGAAATGACTGACCAGCAAAGAAATAGGAGAGCAAGGGGACGGAAAAAGAGACAGACGTACATAATTTGTATATTTGTTATATAAAAATTACAAATATACAAATTAAGTAGTGTGAATTGTTTAAAAGTAGTGAAGTAGTCACTAACCATACAGTGAAACTCCTTCTTATTTACATTACATTTATATTAATGTCATTTATCAGACACCTTATCCAGAGCGACTTTACACTGATACATTCTTACAATCCAAGCAGTTTGTGGGTTAAGGGTCTTGATCAAGGACCCAGAGGTGGGATTTGAACCCTATAAGGTACTGGTCCACAGTCCAGTACCTAAACCGCTAGGCTACCAAAGTCCATTTAGTGCTTCCCATGTGTGTACAGTGGGGCAAAAAAGTATTTAGTCAGCCACTGATTGTACAAGTTCTCCTACTTAGAAAGATGAGAGAGGTCTGTAATTTTTATCATAGGTACACTTCAGCTATGAGAGACAAAATGAGAAAAAAAATTCAGGAAATCACATTGTATGATTTTTAAGGAATTTAATTGTAAGTCATGGTGGAAAATAAGTATGTGGTCACTCACAAACAAGCAAGATTTCTGGCTTTCACAGACCTGTACCTTCTTCTTTAAGAAGCTCTTCTGCCCTCCACTCGTTACCTGTATTAATGACACCTGTTTGACCTCGTTAGCTATATAAAAGACACCTGTACACAGCCTCAAACAGTCAGACTCCTTTACCTTGTTTACTAAATTGAGCATCAGCTACAGGAAATGCCATTAACAAAGGAGGTTCCACCAGTTATGAAATGTAATTGTTTAGATCCGTTTTACTACCTTGACTAAATATTTGCATGTCGTGCATTTGTGATGAAAGTATTGTCTGCAGCTTTGAAAGCAAAAATTTAGTTCAATTGTATTGTATTGCTTGCATATCACATAAAAGGAAAATCGATAATGGCAACCACTTTATGTTTATAGCAGAAAGCAGATTGTAGCTATAATGGATGCTCAGCAAATCATGTTTCCCCTGCAGAGTGATCTGGAGTCAGATAAACATCTCAAATATTTAATTTTGGGTAATGGAAAGTCTCCATATCTGCTATTTGCATCATCATCTTTATCATCGTCATTAGTAATTATTATATTAAATATCTTAATACTCATCATCAGCATCTTAATCATCATCAAATCTATCATCATCATCCATTACACAATATCATCATTATAATTTACCATCTTCATTAATCAAAATTATCATCAACAGCATCTTTGTCAGTTACCATTTATCATTATTAACCTAATCCTTGTCATTATCAGGGCGTCTTGGTGGTACTAACAGTTAGCACTGTCACCTCATAGTTCCAGAGATCCCCAGTTCAATTCCAAGTCTGGATTCTCTTGTGTAGAGTTTGTATGTTCTCCCCGTGCTCCGGTTTCCTCCGAAATTCCCAAGGATATATCCATAGGAATGCCAACAGGCATATAGGCATGAATATTTTTCTTTCATAGGTAGGAGTGGGGCGGTGGTCTCTTATACGGGTCACCCACTTTATAAACAAGGTAATTCTCATAACATTTCTAATAGGGGTTGTGAAAAAATGCTTTAGGGACTTTAATGTCACAATGAAGTTCTGCATGGCTCCCTCCAGCCAGTGGTGCTATTTCTCTAAAGAGAGGCTGATGGCTAACAATTCCTGGTCTCCCACATTGTAGTTCCACTCTGCAAGGGTAAGCTAGTTGGAAAAATAGGCAATCAAGAACAGTTTGGGCATGTTGCCTTGTCTCTGAGAGAGAATGGCACCTACCCCAACATCAGATGAGTCTACCTTCAATAAAGGGACGACTGGGCTCAGTGTGTTTAAGGTCCAGGACTGAGGAGAAGACTTTCTTGAGGCAGTGGAATGTGTGGATGGCTTGGGGAGAGAAATTGATGGGTCAGGGTTTCCCCTTCATAAGAGCTATGAAAGGCAACTGAAAACCTTCAAAAGGAACTGAAAACCTGAATGAAATCAAAATGATCAAACCCCAAGAATCACTGGAGCTCCTACACAGTAGTCACTCCTGGGTTGCCCTCACCTTGTTGTCATCCATTGTTACCCCAGACAGAGAGATGATATACTCCAGGAAGGAAATGGTCTGGACATGGAACTCACACTTTTCAGCATTTATGAGTAGATAAAAGAAGCCTAGAATGAGTAGGGTGCCTGCCATCTAGAACAGATAGAGGTGGGACCTCTCGGTAGGAAGACCACTGATGAAGACTCTCACAACCTGGATCTGGTGAGTCTAGTGCATGTACCCATCAGTTGTCTGTCCACCGCAACCTTGAGGAAAGGTGACAATAGCAGATCTATGGGGAGAATTTCTAGCCAGCCCAATGTCAAGAAAGTTCCCCTAGGTGCCACAGGCAAACCTGGCTGGAACATAAGCTCATCAGCAGTATGCAGCAAAATGGGTAGCGGGAAAGAGTGCTTAGAGACAGTGAATGAGGGCCTCACAATAACAGGCAGAGGTACACTGTGGCCAAGCCGCTAGTCCATCACAACCTTTATGTTGCAAGCCCTACCGAGGATTTTTACCCACAGGAATTGCCATGTTCATCAGCTTACCTCTGTTCCACTGAAGCCACTCTTATCCCTAGTATGATTATTCTTTCTAAATGTGCCAAATGCAACTCTTAGTACTCCTGTTATATCTGACCAGAGATCAGTGATGAGCAGAATTTGATTTGATCTGATTTTTTGATCATTTTCATTTCACTGGAAATGACTGAATTAAAATACAGTGAAAATGGCACTTCGTGAGGCTCTGAGTATGACATGCTGCTGCCTCAGTGAGTCCTGGTAAATGTAATATAATGTAATATAATGTAATGTGAGAAAAAAGGAAATAGCATGCCTTCACTTAGCTTGTGCCAAAACCTAATTTACAGTCATAAGGCAGATGCCACTGTGCTAATGGTCCTGTGCTAAGAGGTTTTGCTTTGAACATCAAGACCTCTTCTTTCCCCCAGCCCAGTTATCCTTGCTAGCCGTTATGCTGTGACATTTTTTATGACAGATGTAATCAGTATTTCTTCTTTTATTCTATTGAGTGTTGCTGTAATTTGTTGCCTTGTTATTATGTTGTATGAATTGCTAATGGAAATTTGATCAATAAGATCTACTTTACAATCTAAAGGAAAATAAGCTTATGTGTGTAGGTAGAAATTGCATACAGGTAATTGCTATGTCTTGTGAAAGTACATTATATAGGCTTGTGGACACCCCTTTAAATTATTGTATTCTGCTATTTCAGCAACACTCACCTGTAACACATTCATAATATAGAATAAATCTTACATTTTTGGATTCTCCATAGAGAAACAGTGGCAGTAGAATGAATTGTACTGAATAGTCCAGTGACTCTCAATATTCGACAATTATAGGCGTCTGCTTCCAACAAGTCATTTCATCAAATTTCTACCCTTCTGTCCTTAAACAAAGTCCACAGAGAATTGTTTTGCCAACAAAGGCTGTTGTAGCACCAAAGGCGACAGGCAAACTCCATACTACAATTTTTGAGTGTCAATAAACATTTGTCTATCCAGTTTATATTAAACATAATTTCAGTTTGATATCTTTATTGCTCACTATTCTGTAATGATGTGCGCAATTTGGCTGATTGTTTTAAAGCTAAAGCACTTCCAGTTAGAGTGGTGGCATTTGGAGTTAATCATTTATTCATTTCAGATCTGTATTGCTCTAATGCAACTTTGCTTGATCAATAACATTGTTATACTGTATTAGAGTCTTACATAAGAAACCACTGACCACAGCCACTATGACAATGGAGAAAAGCACCCATCTGATGGATGAGTCTGGGTTTGAGAAATGCCAGGAGAACGTTAACTGCCTGACTGCACTGTGTCACTTGTAATGTTTGGTCGAGCTGTTCTAGCTGCAAAATGGGGACCAACTACATATTAATGAATAGAATTGGATGTCAGAAAAGCTCATGTAGGTGTAATGTGTAGGGGTTCCAGTACTAACATGACAGCATTTACTTTCAGAAAACACGCCATTTACCTGGCATTAAAAGTTAGTCATATATATCTACAGACACATCATGTATAGTGTAGTTTTTCTTTATATGTTTTGTGTGATTGTTCGCTAATACTCTGTTGCTCATGAGCTAATAGCATTCATATTTACGTAATTCCAGTGCTTCATCCTGATTCATACTATTCCTGGGGGCAAGTGTTTGCTAACAACATGTGATTAAACAAATTGGTGTGACATGACTGATTTGGTGTGAGTCATGGAAAGGCAAAGAATTTAGCACTTGTTGTCAATGTTTAGGTTTTAATCTATGACAGACATAATGGTGGTGTAAAACATAGATACACCAATAGTGATTACACAGAAGTTGATTAAGTGTCTGCATGTATCATAAAACATTTCAAATTCTTCTCTAGCTATGCCTCTTGTCCAAGAAGTATGCATGCTGGCTTCACATCTGGACAAGTCGCCTACTCCCACTGTTGTTCACAGTAGAGCCTTGTAACACAGTCTCAGCGCGATAATCACTGTGACTCTCTGAACTTCGCATTATTAATGTGCGTGAAATGCCAGGCGTGAAAGGCGATTATTGTCAGGCCGGGTAAAAAGACCTGTGTCCATGCTCTCTCCTCTCCATCTGGCTGCAAACAGACCCATGGACCTCCAATGGCACACCGACAATCGCTTAGCTGTGAAGCGCAGCCTTTACAAATGGCTTCATGACTGCCAGGCCTGTGCCCTGTGGACAATGTGGTCTTTTTGTGCCACTTTGCTTTGGGTCCATGCCACTGAGTGCTGCTCATGACCAATACGCTTTCAGCTGTTTGGCCTTCCATTCATCATCTTTTTCTCCTGCCAAATGTGGTGCTTGGAATGCATTCAGCAGCTAATTTACTTCGAATTACAATAGTTGATGTCATATACTCAAGGTCAACTACTGTGAACAGGTGACAGTAATAGCGTTACAGTGTCCTAGTGTGACAGTCGAGATATAGTGAAAAACCCGAAAACAGCCACATACCAGTAAGTACAGTATAGCTGATAGCAACATTTATACATTCACTTGTTCTTCAGAAGAAAGCTCAGAAAAACGGGTTGAAACAACTTAGTATCAGTTTTACTTGGGCAGAGGAGTCAGGACAGATTACTGACTGAACCACTGACACAAGGTGAAATACAAAAATAAATAATAAATAAAGAAAAAATATCTGTCCCTAGACCTCTCATTACATACTGTGCAACTGGTTCTGGGCCTCTCATAAGACAAGACATTTATAGTGTCTCACTGAATGAATGGGTGCAGTAGATTGAGGAAAGTGTAGGGCCATGATCTCCTCTGTATATTTAACCAACTTCGCTCAGACTTCGCTTTCATTCATATTATGAATATAAATAAACCCAAGGTCACTCAACATTTTAGAAACACACGAAGGAGTTTAGGTTAACAATACTGCCATCTACTGATGAAATGTGACCATGACAGAGTGAAAAATGTCTCTCGTTCTTGTGCCAGGACTTATAAGACAATTATGCTTTTGATTGATAGAACGTATCTAAAACGTATACAATAAAGCAGAATTTAATAGTGCTTGTGAAATGTAGATTGTTTACATTTTATTGTATCCTTTTAATAAAAGACACTAAGAGGGGTAACAATTTGTGTCACAGCTCTTACCGATGCATGTGAATTGCTGCATTATGTACCTCGGTTACACTCATGGTGTGAGTGGGGGCACCAGTGGTCTGGTCCCGTGACATCCGCACTCTCAGCCCCCATCACAATGAGGTAATCTGGACCATGTTACACATTCACATTCGCTACTGTGAAATAAATCCAACTTGTAGAAATTGTTCTATCTTGCCACATATGTTTAGGGCTCACCGTTTCTTTAACAATACATTTCTCATGCAATATCATGATGTTGTAAAAAACGTGGTGAATCATCCATGATGTTTGGTCCCCAAAAAGATTTCATATATGAGCTCTGCCTGGCATGCTGTGATGGTTTGCCAAAAAAGAAAAGGATTTTTTTTTTATTTAATTCAAAGGAGCGACCTCTGGTGTCTCTTGTTGGCACAACCAGCTAAAATATAGCCTACATTTTAAGATGGCAAGTCAGCTGAGTTCAAATATGAGCATATAAAATGCACTAGTGTTACAGAACTCTATTGAATGATAACTATCTTGGAACAAGAATGCCCAAACTTTTGGGAGCCAAATGTAGAACAAATATGGAAATCAAGATTCAACTCAATCTTCAGCACTTTTTTTTATACCATGCAATTGATCATTTTGCAGATCTAACATTCCTCTAAAAGATTCATTTTTGCAAAAGTGCCTGAAATCTGCATTCCCTTTCTATATTTTGTTCTTTGTTGCTGTCTGGAAAAAACTTGCTAACATGAAACGGGCAACATACCGTTTAATGAACATTGTTAACATTTTGAATGCGGGATTGTAGTATAATAATTGTACATATAATTGTTTTATATAATAGTGACACCTAGTGTTCAACCAAAAAAATGTTAATCTTTCTTCATAGCGGACCAACTATCATATCTAAAACAACTCGCAGGCCACAGTTTACTCTTGGAATATAAATTAATTTAATGGTTTACTATTCTGACATACTAATATTTAAGACTGGTACATGGCATTGGTGTTCACTGTGTGTGCAGCCATTTCATTTCAAGGTAGATGAAGGTTTCTGACTGGATGTTACGTTTCTATTGGACAATACCCAGCCAGCATTAATATTTAACTCATGTTCTCAGTGGAGTGAAACGCAGCAGTAATGAAGGATCTCTGAGATGACACGAGGGAGTTTGAAGTTTGATTCTCAGTTGATACTTGATCTGCAGTCCCCCAGTAAAATGAGTAAAAAAGTCTGCAAGATAATTCAGAAGTGGATAATTCACCATGCCACAAAGATCAGATGATCTCAAACTGTTTTTGAACACCACAGTACTTAAAGTACCTCCACATTATTCAGCAGATCTCAATCCAATACAGCACATTGTTATATTTTGGAACGGGAGATTCGCCTCATGGATGTGAGGCCGACAAATTTGCAGCAACTGTGTGATGTCATGTCAATTCTTCTTCTTCTTCTTCTTCTTTCGGCTTCTCCCTTTATCAGGGGTCACCACAGCGAGTTAAACGTTTCCACCTCACCCTGTCCTCCACTGTGATGTCATGTCAATATGGACCAAAATTTCTGAGCAATGTTTAGAGCGCCTTGTTGAATCTTAGCAACCAAGAATTAAGTCAAATGGTGGCCCAACCAGGTCCTAGCAAAATATAAAACTGCGCTAACCACATGCCTCACCGTGCCGTCCCAACAAAATGCTTAAATTTACTGAAACGTGTAACAGGTCACCCTATGATCAGAAGAGGGAGGTAGAGATGCATGACTCAGGCAGTCATACCTACAGACCTAAAGATCCTCTGCACGGATTAACTTTAACCCACCACACCTTGGGAAGGGCTATTTAAGCTTGAGCCATTGTTCTGTGCTTCACCTGAAAAAGAAAAAAGAGAAAGTAAAAAAAGAAAAAAGAAAACAGAAACTTAAGAAAAGATAACAAAGAACTAATGGGAGAGTAAGCCACAGAAAGAAAACTGTTGAAGAAAGAGAATTCATTAGCTTCAGTAAAAGAGAGAGATAATTGCTGACTTGAGTAATTGTCAATAGTGGGAAAGTAGATAAAAGACAAGAAATAGGGTAGAAAGTACGGGAAATACTTAAATTGTGCAGTGAAGAGACAAAGGATTTAAGTTGTTACTTAAATATAGAAAAAATGCTATACTGTCTTTCCTCTGTTTGGGTTTTGGAGATCATCAGTATTTGCCTCTGTCTGAGTTTGTTGTTTTATTCCTTTCATTTCCCATTTTGATGAAAATTACTACATCTTTGCTTGCAGATGACCTCTTGAGGGCCTTGTTGTTTGGAAGATGCCATTTTGAACTCTGTCTGTGTTCTCTGTTTTCCTGTCTTTACCCTCATATCCATATAGACATGATGCTGAAGGTGTTGCTGTGCTGTGAGCCCAGTGGTTCCATGACAGTGCAGCTCCTGTCACCCTGAGATCCACCTATCGCTCTGTATCTGGGTAAGAGTCCCACCATCCTGTTCCAAAATGTGCCCAAACGTTTACATGAACTATATTATTGAACTCATTTCATAGTATCAAACCTGGTCAATAATGAATAGTCTATGCTTTGGCATATGTTCTGTACTAATTGTGTACCAACCACTGTTCCATGCACAGTCAGAGGGAATGACAGACTTCTGACTTGTCAGCACTGAGAGTAATTAACCATCATTGCAGGGCTATACAGCCTGACATTAAGTCGTTAATTAATCAGAGAAGGTGACAGTTTGGCTGGCAGACAGACCAAATGAGTGGGCTGAGGGTCTGGATGGTGTAGTCTAGTCTTTACATCCTCAGACAGATCATTATCCAATTAGCTTACATCAAAGTCAGGATGTGAATGAGAGCCACATTGTTATCAGTAATGACATTCTCATATTTAACTGATAAATCAGATTTTAACTACATTGTTCATTGAAGCACGATTACACCGTCGCGCTACCGTAGCACGCTACTTCGTGATTTGGACCCAGGATCTAAGAGTCAGATGCGAACAAAAGATAAGGTCAGGGAGTTCATCTCGCCCTAGTGCAACAGTGCCTGGGGGCGCGAGGTCGCGCTGGGGCAGCAGGCACGACGACCTCCGCCGGGGCGCTTGGGTGGGGGGGGACGGGTGTGCAGAAAGTAGCCGCGGAGTAACGCGGCGAGAAACCCAGGGAGGCACGGCAGACGGGGAGGGTCTGGGAGCTGAATCGACGATGGTGGCTGGACATAGCATGTGTAAACCAATCCGTGTGTATTGCCATTGAGGTCTGTTGGCTGCAAGCGAAAAAGATAATGCTTGGTGGCCATGAGTTGTGCAGAAGCGCTCACTGAGTCATGCACATGGTAAGGGAGATGTGTACCTGGCAAACTGTGTGTGACTGAAAATTGAGAGAGAAATGTTGAATAAATAAGTAAGTAGGCTGCATTTCAAACCTTGAGTTATTCCCGTATTATTAGTACAGCAATAGTAGTACCATAGTGAGTACAACAGTCCAGTCTTATCCATGAGGGATACATTCCAACATGGCCTGCTGATGCCTGAAACCACAGAGAATACTGAACCCTATATATAACGTTTATTTTGATTTGAACACCGAGCAGGCTGGCTGGCTGAATAATTATGGATAGTGTGTAGTATGTAGGTAATGTGGCTACTCTGGACAAAGTGATGCTTCACATTCTGAACAGAATGCTGTAAGATGATTCCATTTTATATAACAAGGTTGCAGCATCGTCCAAGTATCTTTTAAGTAATTGTTTTATCAGCTGAGTAGCAGCTGATGAGCACAAAAGTACTTATAAGGTCCTAATAGTAATGACTCTATTGGTACTGTACTCATTTTGCTATACTTCATGATATTAAGAGGTTTGATATGCAGCCTTTTGGAAGCACAGATGATCATTCACTGGGCATTCAAGTTCACTGGCTGCTATTCATCTACTTAGATATATTTTACTACATTTTAGAAATGTGCTAACCTTTCTTCAAGCTTTGTCTCTTTTGATACTGACGCAGTGAGAGTGTAGAAATGATAATGAACTGGTAAACCATGCACATGATCCAAATACAGTATCAACACAATACAATTCAAGTGACTTTATGGATTTCTTGAAATGATACCATGATTTGACATATGGGGGCATATTGTTTTCAGGAATTCAATCTGGTGTCTACTGAGATCCCATAATAAGCAAAGCCAGTTTTACAAAGCATTATGAAACTAAATGTCAAAAATAATGCTTTACCACCTCAACAATGGTTGCTGCAATACTTTTTGTACATGTCTAGTCTAGATTATAAGTGTGTATGTAAGTTCACTATATAACTCCTGACACTAAGGCTTAAAGATTGTAACAGCACCAGAAACAGTTTCTCTTACATGTACACACATATATGTAGTAAAACAGGTTATGCAAATTACCTGTCATACTTTCCTCTATTCTGCCACAGTGGTTTTCAGAGGTGCCTGTAATAACATGCTGTAATTCCACCATATAATGTTTCTCCCATATATCTAAGGGGAGGGTGTGTATAGACATGTACAGACTATTACACATCAAGTTTGTCCAAGCCATATTCAGCTTTCAAGAAAAAAAAAAACAGCTTCTAGAGTGTATAATTTCTCCATAATAAATTAGCTGTGAACTCAAAACCTGTCTAACTACCAGCGTAATATGTACAAATACCAGAAATACATTTTTGGTTCATGTATTAAATTTGCACAAAAATCTTACGTGTTCCATGTAAAGATCTGGACTATGGACCAGAAGGTCCAGGGTTCAAATCCCACCTCAAGCTGCCACTGTTGGGTCCTTGAGCAAGACCCTTAACCCACAATTGCTTGGATTGTAAGACTGTATCAACTGTAAGTCGCTCTGGATAAGGGTGTCTGCTAAATGCTGTAACTGTAAAAAAAAAAAAAATTATATTCGACTCGAAGTACAAAGCATTCGACTTGACCAGAGGTGTAAGACAGTATACACAGTTCCAGTAAACAAATGCAATAAAAGCTGTACCATAAACTGAAATCATCTACAAGAGGCCTAAGACCAAAATTTTCATATATAATACTTTTCAAATATACAGGCTTAAAAAAACACTACAGATAAATTACAATCGACTTTTGAACTTATTCACTGAAGGTGTTGTAACTAAGCCTGTACATTACTTGTGTATCTGCTGTTTATGTCAGTACAAAGATGTTGAGTAACTGTTTAGTTCATATGACGTGTCCATTTTGTTAAAACCCCACTTCTGAGCATTTTAATTAACACAGAAAGGTTGTATATTCACTAGGCTAGCATGTGGCATTGCTACATTTGGTGGGGCAGAGAATGGCTGGTTTCATTGTTCAGAGGTGTGAAACACTCAGCCAAACTCAAACTCATTCTGGATGCCTTTAATCTCTCTGAATGTGTAATCCACAAAAGCAGTTTATCAGTCCTGCTTGGTATGGGTATGTAGTGGCAGACACAAAGTAATCAAAGACCTCAGGAAACATTTGGTGGTTAGAATCCATGGAATGGATGCTTGTGTTACAGCTTGATTTGGATACTAAGTCTCTTTATCATTACTATATTATTATAGTCCTATTTTAAAATATATATCATGCAATATTATAATCTTCACTTGCTATTGTGAACAGTGGACTTACCCTTTTCAGTGAAAGTTAGTCATTTACAAGCCAGATAGAGAAGCAACTGCTGGCAGTAAGAAGCTGGTGTAGCCCTGTGAGAACAAAGTAAAAGAAAACCAAACTGAAATATATCTTTGAAAATCCCTGATGTGTTTTACATTTACAGCATTTAGCAGACACCCTTATCCAGAGCGACTTACAATTGGTACAGTCTTACAATCCAAGCAAATGTGGGTTAAGGGCCTTGCTCAAGGACCCAACAGTGGCAGCTTGGATTTGAACCCTGGAACTTCTGGTCCAGAGTCCAGTATCTTAACCACTAGGCTACCACAGTCCCACAGTGTTTGATTATCACATTAACAGCCTGTAACAGATTGTAGAACAAACTAGTTATCTTATATCAGCATTGACTTTAAAGTGAGTTTTAAGTGAGGTTTAAGTGAGGATTAAAGGACTTTAATCCAATGTGACTTCTAACAGATACAGTCTTATAACATACAGTCCAAGAATTTGTGGGGTAAGGATCTTGCTTGATGGCCCAACAGTGGCAGTTTGGCAGTTCAGGGACTAAACACTGGGCCTTCTAGTCAATAGTCCCATACCCCTGTACCACTGCAGGCTCAAACAACATGTTAACATAATACAGCCAGACAAGTTCTTCAACAAAGTTGGCAAATCATTTCATTTCTTTAAGTATTTCGTTCTAGCAGGGCAGGCTTGTTGGGAAGGTCAAAGCTTTTAAAGGTGTCATATTGAGAGTCATTGTTGTGTGCAGTACAACCCATTGTACTGCATCGGTGTGCTTCTAGAATTTCATGCCTCAGTGGCTTCTTTTTATGAACGTGTTAGCAGGGAGTGTGGCTGAATAACAGACATTTAAAAATGTGAAACTGTGTCTACATACTTTGTCCAAATATCATTTATAGTACAATAGTATGCAGATTAAGAAGCAGCCTGCATTAATGTCAGCTGAGTACCTGAGTAATGGCTGTAACAATGTTACAGTATTTACTTAGTTATTTTTTGGTTCTCAATTACAAATTGAATGGACAACATTACAAGTCAAACATGTGCAACCATGCAGAAGTGTGTACAACTCTCAAGGCAGATCTACAATAGTCTTGATACTCTAATGAATCTTAATCTTACGCTTTCCCTGTGTGTGTGTGTGTGTGTGTGTGTGTGTGTGTGTGTGTGTGTGTGTGTGATGTACAGGAAATGAAAGTGACTCAGCCCTGTACGCCAAGTTGACTACTATTAATATCCTGGTTAACCTTACTACACCTGACATAGCAGGCTGGTTTCGACGTGAGTAATAATGTGATCACGCTAATGAGCTGAGAACCCTGTACGCAAATCTGTACACAAAGTGCGTATGACAAAGCATTTTGTGTGGTGTTGAGACAAGATTTACCATTTACCAAGTTACCAGGATTTTCCGAGATGTTAAGACTGAATGGTAACACATTGCACATGAACTGTTATCCTTTCAAATGTAATTCTTGAAATAGGAAAACTAGTCTTTAATCACATTGATCTTGCTAATTGCTAACAGATATTTTGACTTGAAATAAATCAATAACAAGAATTTACACATCTATGTTAAAATCTATGTTAATGATTCAGGACAAACATACTTTTTTTCCAGATAGATAAGAATATGTGTAGAGTAGGACAGAAGGGGAAGTAAAACTAAAACAGACCAACAGTCACCAATCATCACAATAACCACCAGCCCAAAACCACTTTGTATAAACAACAATAGAAATGTTTATTTACGTTATATTGAATGTGACTAATGAACAAGTGTCCTATGTGAGCCCTTTACAAAGAGGCTAATGTCCTGCTTTGCTGAATGGCTTGTATTGCCAAACCAATTCTTGGATCCAGTGTTCTCTCAAGGGTTTAACCCATATTGGGATTAAAGCTCTTACTGAAGATTAAGGAATGAATGGCATATAAAAACTAATAAAATACTACAAATAATAATACTAAACACTAAAATAATATTGCTTATTACTTATAAAACTATTACTGATTTACATTTAAAGTATTTAGTAGACGCCCTTACCCAGAGCGACTTACAACTGATACAATCTTACAATCCAAGCAATTGTGGGTTAAGGGGCTTGCTCAGGAACCCAACAGTGGCAGCTTGGCAGAGGTGGGATTTGAACCCTGGACCTTCTGGTCCAGAGTCCAGTACCTTAACCGCTAGGCTATTTAATTAAACGAATAAACATTAAAAATTGTTTATATAAATTGATAAACTGGATTTACTCTATAAGGCCATTTTACCAACTCAGGGCATTAACGTCTTTGTGAAGGGTTTCGAGTGGACTTATGGACTTATATGCTAAAAAAGTGGTTTTGGGTTGGTGTTTATTGTGACGATTGGTTTTAGCCAAAACCCTGTGTACATTCCAAACTGACCACTAACCTGTTGTAGTTTTACTTCCTGTTTCTGTTGTAACCTTCAGATATCTAGTTATATGTGAACCGGTTTTGCTTAAAAGTTTGAGAATCCTTTAGAATTTTTTATATGTATCCATAAATATGACCTAATCATAATCAGTATTCTACAGCAGTCCAAATTGTACAGAAAGAGAACCCAAATAAAGAATCATATTATACACGGTCATTTATTTATCGAAGAAATCAATCCAATTTCACACAACTGTGAGTGCCAAAAGTATGTAAACATTTACTTTCAGTATGTGTGCCTTCGTGCAGCAATAACTGTAACATTTCTGGTAAGTTTCTGGGATGCTGGTGAATTTCCTCATATGTACTGCTTCCAAATTTCTATTGGCTCAAGGTCAGAGCTTTGAATTGGCCATTCCAAAATATGAATTATAGTCTTTTAAAGCAATTTTCGGTTTAATGACGTGTGCTTATGGGCTCTCTCTTGATGCACGACCTATATTTTCTTGAGGTTCAGTTTACAGAGAGATGTCCTTTCCTTTAGAATTCCGTGGCATAATTTATAAATCATAATTCATTTTTCTATCAATGCTTTCCTGGCTCAGATGCAAAACAGGACCAAACCATCACTCCTAACACGGCCATGTTTCATAGATCGGATAAAGTTCTTACGCTGGAATGACTGTTATCCTCTCTTCAGTCATAAAGCTTCTCAAGCAAACAATCACACACACAAAAAATCTAATTTGGTCTTATCCATCCATAAAACCTTTTCCAATAACCTTCTGGTTTGTCCACATGCTTGCTTTTTGGAGAGGAATGGCTTCTCCTTGCAAACCTGCTATGCACATCATTGTTATTCAGTGTTTCTCCATGATGGTGCACTCATAAAACCAACATTAACCAATGTGAGAACTTTATCCACTAAACGGCATTGACCTTTATTTGCTTAGAAGTTTATCCCTGGGTTCCTATGAGACGTTGGAAATATTAAAAGCCTTGCTCTTGGATCTTTGTTGGTTGTCTACTCCAGAATTAAACCCAAGCCCACTGACACTGTCACTTCCAGCAGCTGGCTCTACCCACTGAGAGCCAACAAAGTCACAGCTTGTCTTAAACCAGTAATGAAGTAAAATGTAATTCATATATCTAAAAAAGAAACAAAACTTGTATTACTTGTATCTAAAGTGTAATTCTGATTATTTTTATCTAGAGGAATATAGTAGTTTGTAATTCCCTTAAATTGTTTAGTTTCATTGTATCAAACTCACTCTTGTACTCAGATGTCTTTCTCTGGGTACTCCAGTGTCCTCCCATAGTCCAAAGACATGCATTAGTTTAACTGTTCTCTCTTAATTACCCCCCTGTGAGTAGCCAGACACTGTATTGGAAGGAGTTGTGGCAGGAGGGGCATACTGCATAAAACTTGAGTTAGGTCTAACATGCGGATCATATCTGCTGTGGCTACCCATAATAGAGGCAGCCATAACAAGAAGAATAAGTGCAAAAAATATATGAATAAAAAAATTAAATTAAATATAATAATAATAATAATAATAATAATAATAATAATAATAATAATAATAATAATAATGTGATTAATAACTATTAAATAACAGCATTCATTTCATAAATATTATAGTAAAAGTATAGTAAACACTTATTTTAATAAATGTTTACTATAAATGGCCAAGTATAATATTTTTACTTTACTTTGAGTGGCACAAACATCATGAACTCATGAAGAAGTAATGGTTAGTAATGCTTAAAATTCATGTTCTACCTTAATGACTACTTGAATTCATATGTTGCTCATGCAAGTCCTAAAAGTAGATGAAGAGAACCCAGTTAAACAAATCAGACAAAAATATTATACTTGGCCATTTATTTATTGAGGAAAATGATCCAAAATTACATTTACAGCATTTAGCAGACACCCTTTTCCAGAGCGACTTACAATTGTCTTACAATCCAAGAAATTGTGGGTTAAGGGTCTTGCTCAAGGATCCAACAGTGGCAGATTGGCAGAGGTGGGATTTGAACCCTTGACCTTCTGGTCCAGAATGAATCTTAATCTTAACTGCTAAGCTACCACAGTCACATATTAGTAACCATATTAGTGAGTGGCAAGAGTATGTGAACCTCTAGGATTAGCATTATTCTTCTTTAACCATTCTTTGGTAGAACGACTTGTGTGCTTAGGGTCGTTGTCTTGCTGCATGACCCACCTTCTCTTGAGATTAAGTTCATGGACAGATGTCCTGACATTTTCCTTTAGAATTCTCTGAAATCATTCAGAATTCATTGTTCCATCAATGATGGCAAGCCGTCCTGGCCCAGATGCAGCAAAACAGGCCCAAACCATGATACTACCACCACCATGTTTTACAAATGGGATAAGGTTCTTATGCTAGAATGCAGTGTTTTCCTTTCTCCAAATATTATGCTTTTCCTTTAAACCAAAAAGTTCTATTTTGGTCTCATCCGTCCACAAAACATTCTTCCAGTAGCCTTCTGGCTTGTCCATGTGATCTTTAGCAAACTGCAGACCTGCAGCAATGTTCTTTTTGGAGAGCAATGGCTTTCTCATTGCAACCCTGCCATGCACACCATTGTTGTTCAGTGTTCTTCTGATGGTGGACTCATGAACATTGACATTAGCCAATGTGAGAGAGGCCTTTAGTTGCTTTAGAAGTTACCCTGGGGTCCTTTGTGACCTCGCCAATTATTACACACCTTGCTCTTGGAGTGATCTTTGTTGGTCGACCACTCCTGGGGAAGGTAACAATGTCTTGAATGTCCTCTATGTGTACTCAATCTGTCCTGACTGTAGATTGGTGGAGTCCCAAACTCTTAGAGAGATGGTTTTGTAACCTTTTCCAGCCTGATGAGCATCAACAACCTCTTTTTTCTGAGGTCCTCAGAAAACTCCTTTGTTCGTGCCTTGATACACTTCCACAAACATGTGTTGTGAAGAGCAGACTTTAGTAGATCTCTGTTCTTTAAATAAAGCAGGGTGCCCACTCACACCTGATTGTCATCCCATTGATTGAAAACACCTGACTCTAATTTCCCCTTCAAATGAACTGCTAATCCTAGGGGTTCACATACTTTTGTCTCTCACCAATATGTAATATTGGATCATTTTCCTCAATAAATAAATGTCCAAGTATAATATTCTTGTCTCATTTGTTTAACTGGGTTCTCTTTATGTACTTTTAGGACTTGTGAGACATTGTGATGATGTTTTAGGTCATATTTATGCAGAAATACAGAAAATTCAAAAGGCTTCACAAACTTTAGCACCATTGTAGACATGAGACATGACTTCATGCCCAGTCATGATGACTCGTGATGTATTACGTGCAGGAATTAATGATTACTCACTCAACAATAATATTATTGATTTTATCTTGTTACTGCGGTACATGTCATGGACTGATATATTAAACGATAATCAAACATGTAGTTATTGTATTGTATGTTAGATGAAGAAGAAATGTGCAGGTGTAAGGAAGAGCAGGTAATTGAGCACCGATTACTGTGTTG
The DNA here is from genome assembly GCA_025084515.1 of Ancistrus triradiatus. NCBI lineage: Eukaryota > Metazoa > Chordata > Actinopteri > Siluriformes > Loricariidae > Ancistrus > Ancistrus triradiatus. Next base: position 24,766 of record JAJAGP010001280.1, on the reverse strand, counting down.
TGGGAAGAAGACAAGACTGTGGAGGGAGTGTGATGTTCTGGGCGATGTCCTACTGGCAAACTCTGGGTCCAGGGATCATGTGGACGTCAGTTTGACACGTGCCATCTAGAGGTGGTCATAATGTTTTAGCTGAATGTGTTTATTATTTTTTATTAACTGACTTAAGCCTATAGACAAAGGACAATTATTTAACTCAATAAAGATATAAGAAATCAATCAATATTGACTTTGTTGATGAACGTTCAATAAAATGATGAATGAAATAATTATTGTGATAATTACATGATTTTTCCACAGTATTCATTTGAACAGTTATGGTTTCACAATGTAACTGATTGCATTATAGGAGATTGCGACATGGCTGGAAAAGAGAACAAGGCGTGGTATTTGGGGTAGAGAGGAACTTTGAGAGCAGCAGCAGTAACAGACGGAATTCAGTGCGGTTCCTTTAATAAACTCTCCTCTGTGTTCACTGGCGGGGCGGGGTGGCAGGAAGTGTGTTCTGTTGGGTGCATCCGAAATTAAACCTTATGTAGGTTTACTAGAACACCATAGCTTATTGACTTCAACACTGGTCTCCACAAGACCCCTGAATGTGCCCTGTCATATCTGACACCATGACGTTTGCATCAGGATTTCTTATGTTCATGTACTTGTACCCACAGTTACCAAATCATTTTAGTCTAATAGATCCTTTAACTCCCACGGACTTAAGTTATGAGGTGGGGTCTCCATGGATCAGATTTATCTGTCCAACACATCCCACAGATGCTCAACTGGATAGTGATCTGGGGAATTTGGAGGGCAAGTCATCTCCTTGAACTATTGGCCATGTTCTTCAAACTATTCCTGAACAACTTTTGCAAGGTGCAGGGTTTCCTGCTGAAAGCCTTCACTGCCGTTAGGGAACACTGTTCCTTATGAACTATAAACAAGACTATTTGGTCTGCAACAATGTTTGGGTAGGTAGTATGTGACAAAGTAACATCCACATGCATACCAGGACCCAAGATTTCATGCAGAACATTTCCAAGAACATCACACTGGCATAGTTAGACACTTCACATGCCAGTGGTTTTCATGTTGTGGCTGATCTGTGTATTTATTTAAGTCAGGGATTATCTTGCAGTGCTGCAGCAATGAGCCCTGTTTGCATTCTGTGTTCTCCAGGTTGGGGAGACACCTACATGACCATGACATGAGTTTAAATATTACATTACATTACATTATATTTATGCTATACCCCACTATCTATTCTACTTCCAGGAAACAGTTCAGATAGTGAATGTTTGAATTGCATGAACACTACTTCCATTATTTCTTATGGGGGGAAAAAATCTTATTCTTCTACAGGTATCTATGCACCACTTAAACTTGACATTACGTTCTGTGAAAGAGAACAATGACCAAAATGGACATTGACCGGACATTTCACTAGTGTCACATTGTAGATACTTTGCACATAGTATTTTATTTTAAACAATAATATTAATTAAAACACAATATGAAAACATTAGATACAGCACTGTGCTGTAAGCCTTATGTTTGTATCTATATAAGAAACACTGGAATCAAAGCAAAAAACATGTTTTCTGTTTTTCAAGACTAAGATTCTCTTTTCTGTCAGATGATGGATTTGCTCATACTAGTTTTCTGTCATTCAGATTATCATTAGATGTATATAAGACAGTTTTTTATTTCGAATTACAAATTTTAAGACCCTTTATAATCTTAAGCGAACAGACTTTGATCAGATGATGTTAAATGGTGCAAATGACCTTTCCTACTTCAACCAATATACAATTTACAGTACCTTTATATCTATCAATAAACAATGTCATTATTATATACATTTAAAAATCAACCGCCTTTAACCACTGAATAAAATAAAGGTTTATATTTGTTAAGCACAGAGTTTGGTCTCTATGATAATTTATTAGGGATTTAAAATAGAGTGGGAATTCCAATAGCAGGAGTTGCAATATGCGTACAACTGGGTATCGTTGTGTTACTTTATATAATACTACATTATATGCAATGCCAGCTTTATCTAGGGTGCAAGTAAGCGAAAGGGCATGATGTTAAGTGGACTAGTGTGTGAGGGGCATTTCGATTTCGCACTCACCCTGTGTGTGTGCGCGTGTGTGCATTGATGATCACTTCCTCGAACAGAGAGGGAGAGAGGTAGAGACAGACCGTGTTGGCACATTTGGTCCGGAGCGGGGCTGATCATGACAGGTTTCTGATGCACGGCCCGGATCACCGGACACACGGCTCGCGCTGCGGCACCGCCCGAATCCGCGTTGGGTGGCTTTAATCGCGGAACGGAAAGGCCGGAAGGACGGACGGAGGGGCGGACAGACGGCGCTGAAAGAAAAAACCCAGTAGGGGTGGAGGAGGAAGGCGAGAGAGCGAGAGAAAGGGAGTGAGAGAGCTTGAGACCATGCGAGAATACAAAGTGGTGGTGCTGGGCTCTGGCGGCGTGGGCAAATCCGCCCTGACCGTGCAGTTCGTGACGGGCTCGTTTATAGAGAAGTACGACCCCACGATAGAGGACTTTTATCGCAAGGAGATCGAGGTGGACTCGTCGCCGTCGGTGCTGGAGATCCTGGACACGGCAGGCACCGAGCAGTTCGCCTCCATGCGAGATCTGTACATCAAGAACGGCCAGGGTTTCATCCTGGTCTACAGCTTGGTCAACCAGCAGAGCTTCCAGGACATCAAGCCCATGCGAGATCAGATAATCCGCGTGAAGCGCTACGAGCGTGTCCCCATGATCCTGGTGGGCAACAAGGTGGACCTGGAGAGCGAGCGGGAGGTCTCATCCGGAGAGGGCAAAGCTCTCGCAGATGAGTGGAACTGCCCCTTCATGGAGACGTCAGCCAAAAATAAAGGCTCGGTTGACGAGCTGTTCGCTGAGATTGTTCGGCAGATGAACTATGCTGCAACGCCCAGTGGAGACGAGCAGTGCTGCTCATCTTGTGTCATTCTTTAAAAACCACCAAACAGGCTTTTGAAGTTTCTCACAGCTTTAGACCCATCGTGCAGGAGATCTAGCTCCAATTTTAGGCCAGGTGGACTGCCAATTTTCATCACTGGGGATTCCTTGGGCCCCCTGTTTACTCAGCACGCTTAAATTATTTCCTGCCTTCCTATCAGAAGAGCAACACTGTTTAAAACCAACAAGACATGCCTTCGGATTTATTTTTGCTGAGAGACAGGCACGTGAGTTTAAACGTTGGACCTCCTAACAGGTGTGTTCATATTCCAACAGTTTTTGGTTCTCCTTGGGGCACTGGGGGATCCTTGGACTCAACCCCCTTCCTTTTTATAGCACCCCTGCCTCTGACAAAAGAGACAAAAGATGATTCCACGAGACTAGGAATACTAACGCAGTCAACTCGTGGGATGAGGAATGAACATATCTCTACACAATCCCTCTCTGGTGTTAAATGTCATCAGTATTTTTCAAAGTGTCCTATATAGTCTTGCACATGCGTAATATGGAATGAATAGAAAGTGCATCAGTGTTTACAATGACAGAATACTTGAATGTTCTGAGATTGGGACAAACTTTTTGGGCACTTTGTTTTTTTAGCTTTGTTTCCCTGGTGCATAGCTATGTGAGTTTTGTTTCTAGTACCTAAACTGATTTATCAGTCAGTTTTATTCTTTTTGTTTTGGCACAAATGGTAACTGTCTGGCCTTGGCTCACCTCCGGTGTTACTGGTATTGGGAAACAGAACACGTTTTTTCATAGCGTAGCATCTGGTAACTGTGAAAACTAGCAACGTCTTCGAGCTAGAAGGAGTTTGAGTGCTGCGTTCGATACCTTGCAAAAGTGAATTGACTCCCCAAGGCTACATCGCTTGGACTCCTCCTGCAGTGCATTCTGGGATTTTTGGAGTGTGCTATATTCCAAAATGGCAGAGCACCCCAAATGATGCTGTTTCATGACTAGGGTGTGGTTTTGGAAACACTGGGGATGTCCCTCTCACAAGGATAAACAAAGCGTAACAGTTTCTTCACTGGACCAACATTTGGACGCAAGGATTACGTTCTGGTTCGAAGGATCAACAACCCACTTGGATTCTATCCACCGCAGTGTTTTATTTTTTTAAATCAACATTATTTTCCCACAAGTACATCACAGCAGCAGGTGCCACCATTTTGTTTGTTTATCTTAGCATGCACGGGGACCTTATTGAGGAGCTGTAAGGACGTCGTGATGACGCCACGCGTCGAGTGCCTTCCATTTTTAGTGCCAACCCAAGAAGGAAGTTTTATGTCAGTTCACAAAGTACTTACCTGTTATACTCGGTGGTCTTTTTGGGGGTTAAATGTATACATGAAGCCACAAAGGAAACCTATTCTTTTGGCTCCCAGTCTGCCCTTTATGTTTTATTATAGATTTTGTTTTTATTTTTCCCATTTTAAAAAGCTGGTCTAAGTTTGGCCAAATAGAGTTTAACTGATACATACAGGTACTGGAGATCCGTGACTCAGAAACCATAATATACTTCCTGTAGACCAGTCTTTGGTTTGGTTTTGCTTTTTGTTTTTATTTTTATTTTTTAACAAGAAATGTGATGTACCAATGAAATTCTAATCCCATTGTACGTTTAATTGCAGACCGGCTTTTTAACAGCTGTTCTGTCTGTTTAAAAGACTTTTAATACAAATTGCATTTTTAAAAAAATACACCGTCTTTGCACTCCTTTTGTAAGTGATCTCTGATAACAGTCTGGTGATCGATCAGATCGGATGCCGTGTGTAATGGTTGGATAGAGGCTACGCACCTACAAAGCTGTATCAGTAATGCGGCGGTTAATTTCAGTTTATCAGCTACTTTAAAGCAGTGTGGTGCAATCATGGCACTAAGTAGCCCGCTCTGATTGACAGGTTCTTTCCCGGGGGGATCGACCCTGTCTAATGCACTTAGATGAAATCATAAACGAGCAGAAAGAGCAGTGTCTTTGCCTCACATTTTGTGCAGCACCACTGTGTAAAGTGCTTGAGCAGCAGGCGTGTCATGTGACCTTCGCATGCTCCAACTGAAAGAGCAGGAGTCACATACCATCGCTAAGGTCTGGTAGGGGTGTGTGGTACAGTGATCATGCCTAAGAGCCTTTCTCCCTTTGGCCTGACATTTTGTGAAACGCTTGTTTGAAACCCTCTGATTTGAAGCTTGAGGTTTCGGAAACCTGGCGCATGCTGTTTTTTTCTGTTCCTATAATTGCATACGTGTGAGGTATTTGCATTCCTTCCTCACCCTATTGCTGTTTATAAGACAGTGGCATTTAAATTGTAGGATGGGCCCCTCTGGGGGACAAAAAGAAGCTGTGGAGGGAAATGAAATATTCTTAGCTGAGCTTTTTATAGCAGTGTTTAAAAAAACAACAACACAGAAATGCCCCCCCCCCCCCCCCCCCCCCAAAAAAAAAAAAAAAACAATGGGGGATTTCCAAAATGTGGGAACCCAAGTAAACAAAAATACTGTAAACCCTCAAAGAATCATGTGTTAATCAGAGTAGTGTGCAGTGATGGCTTAGAGTGGTTACAGTACTGAAGTGTTAACCAGAAGGCTGAAGGTTTCTTCAGCAAGGATCTTATGGGTGTTTGCTAAATGCTGAAAATGTCATCTAATCAAATTACTAATAATAAAATTAATAATAATTATCTGCTAAATAACCCCCATGTCCTTGAGTGTGTTGGCCTTTTCTTTGCCATATATACTTCTAAGTTTTTAACACCAGTTGTTAGGGGTTATGGAGTTCCCAAAAGTTGTGCAATTAAAAAAAACTGTCTTATAGTTTTGCAAAAAGTATTGTGATATTTCCAAATAAAAACAGGATAAATAGGAACGAATAATGCAGACATTATTAATGGAAAACCTGAACCTTTAAATCCATCCAGAATAGACTCAGGTCCTCCTGAATTGGCCTTGCATTTTTCATACAGGACTTGGTGGTTCTGAAACAAAATGGTCAAATAAGTTACTGATCTTGACTTGAGTTGTGGCCAACAAGCAGTGTCAACAAATTACCCATGTTTGTTCTGCCATCGTTTCTAAATCCAAAACATTTCCACACAATGGAGAGTCATATTTGGTGAGTAACTCGTCTTTTGTGTGCTTTCCTACAGCCTTCTTATTTGCAGCAACATTTGTCTTCCTAAAGAAATCAGTAGGAATCAAAATGATTAGGATTGCCCATAGGGATGGTCCAGAATTCAGCTATTGTTCAAATGTTTTAGCCTTAAAATGATCCTAAAGCTAACTTTTGTTGTATTCTGCTAACTGAAGCTATCTTTTGCTCTTTGGTTATAGCATATAAATGATATGCAATGTTGGAGCTTCCATGTGTTGTACAGTCCTGTTGAATTTCTCTTACAGTTTGTTTCAAACACAACATAATATAGATATAACTGTTATGCTTAAAGCATTGCCTGGGTCATGTCAAATAGAGCTACACAATAAGAGAATATTAGATTAAATAGCAACGTTTTTGGGTTTTGGAAAACGTGAGGTCTTTTTTCTGTAGTTTTATGATGTAGTTTTACTTTTCCAGTACAGTTGAAGCTATAAACCTAACCAAGTCACTATTTAAGTGAAGATTTTTTTAAATAAAATAATATACAAAGAAAATCTAGGTTCTGTTTCTGCCTAAATGAAAATGTAGCAAAAATATTGCATATATTTCTCATTGTCTAAGTCATAGTATGTTACATAGTAGGAAATCATGGCAGCTTAGTTTATTAGAACTATAAATAATAACTATACGTCTATCTGTATTAGGTAGCAGCCTATTTAGCTTGTGTAACAGACGAGGTAGCCTAGCGGTTAAGATACTGGAGCAAAAGGTCCAGGGTTCAAATCCCACCTCTGCCAAGCTGCCACTGTTGGGTCCTTGAGCCAGACCCTTAACCCACAATTGATTGGATTGCAAGACTGTACCAATTGTAAGTCGCTCTGGATAAGGGCGTCTGCTAAATGCTGTAAATGTAGACTGCTACATAAAAAAAGCCCCAAAATCTCTTAGGTATCACATGGCATGACGACTGTCATGCAGTGTTTATGCACAGATTTAACATTTGTTTCTGTGTATTTAAAAAAGACATTTGAAAGCCATGTAGAACATGTTGGAGCTATGCAGGAAAATAATTCAAATCACTATGATATTATGATGAGCATGTTCTTATCGTCATGACTTCAGCATTAAGAAAGGTGAAATCAGGCATGAGGACCTACACTACGTTCTTCATACAGGGTTTGGTGGTGCTGACCTAAGTGCTTATGTGCTGGTGTTTGTTGTTTTGAGGAATGGATGGAGCACAGCATTGACAGCTTACATGCTTTGTCATCTTTTCTAAATCCACATCTGAAGGAAGAACTCGTTTTGATGGGCGAGTCTACTTCGGTTTCTTTATTTCCATTTGCTGACTCATTAACCGGACTAGCATCAGCAGCAGTTCTGTGTAAGTTATCTGGTATAACAGAGAATGGGGTGCTCGTGTGGTGCAGCAGTCTAATACGCTAGGCTTCCTGAGTCACAGCCGTGCCTTCTGGGACAGATGTTACAATTCAGACATGATTGGTTGTGTTTGAGGGAGAGGAGTCCGCTCAGAGCGACACCTAGCCACCCTGCAATGGACTGACGTCCTGTCCGCACCACCCTTACCCTAGCACCCTAAGGCAGGGTCCATGCAAAATCAGTCATGATAAAATCTATTTTAGCATGAAGATTCTTTCTCAGCAGTGTTAAACTGAATTAGTTTCTGTCTCAGATAAGCGATTTAGCATATCATTGTTATTTCCGTTGTACAGCCATAGAGAGGAAGAGTAGGTGTGAATTATGGTGGTGCTCGCTTGAATCTTTTGGCGGGTGGCATGTTGTGTAACGCAGGTTTTTGATGCATTGTCCCAGAGGGGAACCAGTATGGAGGAAACAGCTTGATGGCAGGCTGCTTTTATTGAGGAAGTGCATGCTGTTTGTGACTGTTTTGTTATTCACTTATAAATTGGGAACTTGTCATTTATTTTCTCCTGCATTCTGCATCCAGTGGCTCTTCAACAGATTTGTAGTGAATGCTTGATTACTGCAGACAATATGGAGCCATGTTTTACCCTTCTGAAAAATGGGAAGGTTCCCCATGATGATAAATTGGGTTGTGGGTATGAAAATGTATGTATGAATGGAAACTACATACTCACCAGTCACTATTCGGTACACCACCTTGTTTCTACACTCCTTCAATTTGATCAGTTCTACATACCATAGATGCACTTTGTAGTTCTACAATTACTGATCAACTCTAGTCCACCTGTTTCTCTGCATACATTTAGTCCACTGTGGACCCCCACAGATGAGATACCATTTGGTTGGTGGATTGTTCTCAGCATTGCAGTGAGACTGGTGGTGGTGGGTTAGTGTGTGTTGTGCTGGTGTGATTTGATCAGACAGAGCAGTGCTGCTGGAGTTTTTCAACACTGTGTTCACTCACTGTGCGAAACACATACACCTTATTGCTCCAGCTTGTAGATGTAAAGTCATCTTCTAAACCTTCGTCAGTGATCACAGGATTCTGCCTACAGGATACTGATGGCTGGACATTTTTGATAGGTGGTAGACTATTGGCAGCCCAGCAGTGGCATTTAGGTATTTAATAACACCAGCAGCACTGCTATGTCTGATCCACTCCTACCAGCACAACACACTAACACACCACCACCACATCCGTATCAGTGCAGTGCAGAGCTTGATGCAGCACCCAAATAGTACCTGGTCTACGTTTGTCCTGTGGGGGTACAGAGCACTAATAAAGCAGGTAGAGAAACAGATGGACTACAGTGTGTAATTGTAGAACCACAAAGTGCTTCTATATGGCAAGTGGAACCGATAGTAGCAGTGAAGTTGTGTATAATGGGAACCTGAAGGTCTCGTGTTTAAGCCCCAGCAATGTCAGTCTGCCACTGTTGTGAGTGGATAAGAGTCTGCTAGGTGGGTTTATTGACAGGCCCAACAACTGACCTTTCCATTTGAAGTGGGTTTAAAAAAAGCACTTTCTAGCCGTTTGTGGCTGTGTAAATCCTGTACGTTGTACTCACACACAAACTACAGATGCAGTGGATAAATTAGTATGTTTGTTTAACAGTGTATGTAACATTCTCATTGACTTAGGTAGCCATTTCATTTCCTGCTAGTATTTATAAAGGTCAACTTCATAAGAAGCTGAACTGGCTGGCTTTCTTTCATGTTCCCTTTTCTTTCTATTGCCGGTTTTGAAAGTTTTGCTTCCTTCATAGGTTGCTCAGCAGGGCACAGCTTTTTTTTTGGTCCATGAACTATTTTTCATAAACAGGAAGTGACATTCAGCTGTGTATGACTAAAATCTCACAGGTCTGCTGGTGCCCACGTCATGTGCTTTAGTTGGTAAGGACATAGTGGCCTGAGGGTTCGGGATATAATGTGTGTGCTTCATTGAGTTAAACTCTCATGTGATCGTCCTTTGTAGTCTGTAGACCATAGCATCTTTTTTCCAGCGCATGGCTGTTTGGCTGCATGATGATAGCTTAAAAAGCAGCGGTTAGCGCAGTCACCAGGCTCTGTAGAGTCTGCATGTTTTCCCCTTTGTCTGCTTGTCAGGGTACTCTACTTTCCTCCCACATTCCAAAGACGTGCGTTAGATCAGTTGGTTCCTCTAAAGTGTCTTAGTGTGAGTGAGTGTAGTTGTGCCCTGCCTCTATAGTGAGTTCCTGCTTTGTGACCTATGCTGCTGATGAGCCTCTGGTTCCCTGTGACTCTACATTGAGCAGAAATGAAAATAAATGCCTTTGAATTGAAGTCTTTTCACACTTTGATTGATTAAGGGCTAGGGTGTCATCAAGCTTGTCCTCATGGTTTTTGGGGGGTTCTCCGATTTCCTCCCGTCACAAAAAGGCATTTGATGCTGAAACAATCATCATCCCAAGTCTGCTTTCTTTGTGAAACCTAAAATTACATAGAAATGGTTATTACTATGGTGGTCGTTCTCCGTTTGATGCCACAACAGCTTTCACTCTTCCAAAACTAGATTTTTCGACTGTGAGGTAAGGAACTGATGGTAGACAATGTGACCTGGCTCACAGTTGGCCTTCTACTTCATCTCATAGGTCTATGATGGAGTTAAGGTCAGTGTTATGTGGAAGCTGGTCACGTTCTCCATCAAAGCTGGCAAACCATTAATTCTGGATTTTGTAGGTGAACAGGGCAGAACGTTTCTGAACTTTTGTTGGGGAGGTAAAACGTATCAAACTTAGACTCACGGAGGTGTTTACATACAACTCGTTCTACTGCAGTTTGTCTGTGGAGATTCTGTGCCTGTATGCAGGGTTATGTCAATGTGCTATTCATTTTTTTATGTATTAGCTATTTAATCAGTGATTCTTTACTTTTCAAGTTTGAGTAAAGCCTCTCAGCCAGAGCAGCTTGTGTGTATGTATACATGATCTGCTGATCAGTGGCCCATTGCCTGCTGTTGTGAAACCTGAAATAGAAAGTATCAGCACCCGTTCAGCCAATAATGTTATTCAATGCTCTGCCCTGGGAGTTAAACACATTCACACATGGTGCAGTCCACACTTGAGTCCACTTGCAATCCCTATCACCATTTGTAGGCGGCTCATAGATTTGTGTTGGGAACACAGTGTGATCTGAAAACTTCTCTTACGAGTACTGTGAATGTACTTGGATCTGGTAAAGATTGTAATCGCATATTTGCTTGGGTCTGCAGGTTTTGGAATGTCCTTAAATGTTCCGTAGTCACATGACCTGTTGAGTATGATCAAATTCGAGTCGAAATAATTAGATACATATTCCACAATGGAATGTAATAGAACAAAGTCAGAGCTATTGATTGTATCCACCAGTGTCCACAGAGTGTTCATCTGTGTCACTGTCATTTGTTTAATTAAGTGAGGAAAAACATATTCACGGTTAAAATACTTTTAATTGAATTTGTTCATGGATGGATTGTAAAAAATAAGTTGTCAGCTCAGCAGTTGGGCAAAAAAATCCTGTCAGATTTGCAGTTTTTTTCTCATTGTGATGCATGTCACAATGTTCTTACTAGCACATACTCGTATTGTGTGTGTGTGTTGTGTGTGTGTTGTGTTCTATGGGCCTTCTAGTCTGTCAGGCTGATTCCTATTGATCTGTTTAGATCTGTGGTGTGGGCTGTGATCTGTAGCTTTTGCTGTACCCAGCGATAATATCAGTGCTTTATATTATCAGAGCTAGCTGTCTGTGGTGCGAGATGCTAACTGTGTTAGAGGAAATGTTATACCATAACCTGAGAGTGTGTGGGTGGTGGTTTGTGTCTATATAGCTGTATGAAGGATGTTTGTGCTCATTTCTTTCTCTCTTTTTTCCATCCTGTGTCCCTAATCACTGTGTAGATCCATGCCTGAATTGAAACGTTTCTTGAATCGTAGCCACCGCTACATATTTTTAAAGCTTTGAGGTGACTGACAAATGTCATGACTGAAGCATTTCAGAAAGGAACCTGTTGGAAGTTGTACAATAGGTTGTGTGTTTTGGAGGGCAGAAAAGTTTAACTATGTGTTTATAGTTATAAATTAGGTAGCATGATGGCTAGCAGCGGAACGCCAAATCCTTGCTGTACCCTGTTAGCTTTTTTTAAACGTTACTCATTCTAGAGTGGGGCAAAAATATTGTGATAATTTTAGTTGAGTGATAAAGAATATCTAATACTGTTTCTTTTGCTGAGTGCATCCATGTTCATTTTCTGATCATTAAATATAGCTATGATAAGTGGTCTAGCTGATTGCCCTAATAACAAGACCAGTATATGTTGTTTTGGACATGCTGGTATGGTGGGTATGCTGTTATGGTGTCGTACTGGTTCACCAGTATATCGAACAGCGTTTACCACCATAAACAAGCCAAAAATTTCATTTTAGCAAGGTGGTCTAAATAATTTATTCCTTTAATATTTATTTTTGTTTGCTTACATGTATGACATAGTATGTTAACTGCAAAAAAAAGCAGGTTTTTCGTGGAGCAACTTGTCAATGTGACTACAGTAAGTACAATAGGTGTGTGTATGTGTATAAATATATATATTTTTTATTATTATATATAGACTTTTGAGTGTTAGCCATTTTCTAGCAATTTCCCGCAGGCTATCTTCCACTTTGTGTGGAAGTTACACTTTGACAAAAAAGTATACAAAGAGGTTTTTTTTGTTTGTTTGTTTGTTTTTTTTCTAGCACATCTCAACATCTTAGGCCATAAATCTGCCAAGATTACATGAGCCACTGACTACCCATTATCACTGTAACTGCTTTGGACTAACCAATGATCAATTCATTAGCTCGACCACAAAGTAAATCTTCTAATATCCTTACTGAGCCATGTGTTGTTGTTATTCTGAAATCTATACTGATCAGTGTCATTTCCGCTCGAGTGCTGGTGGCTCAGAAGATAAGGTATTGGGTTATTGACAAACCATCTGAGGGTTCAAGTCCTAGCAAAGCTGCTAGCAATCAATAGCTTTTTAGAGTTGCTTAAGTTGTACGATACTTTGGAATAGATGTTTAAAAGTGAATAGTAGTCTCTGGACAACAAATGAGTCCAAATCCCATCTCTGTCAAAGTGCCACCTGAGCGAGACCCCCATCCTTCAGCAGTGTTATCCAAAGTATCCAGGTAACAGGGTATGCTAGATGCTGCTGTAAATATAGCAACATATGGAGGGATGTATTTTCTGTAAATGACAGAAAAACAATAGTCTCAATCCATGATCTGCTTGCACTCTGCTCCAGGGCCTCTACATAATCCACCAGTGATACCTAGGGTTTCTAGAGTTGCTTCTTTTTATCCAGCCATTTTGTTTAAAATATCGCAAATGCTTCTGAAGTAAATCTGTACTCTCCTCCTGTGTTGTTTAAACTATTGTTAGTTTGAGCTGATCTTCATGGATTGACCTAGTACGCCACATGTACACAGATGAGACTCTGAGTGCACGAGAAGCCCCAGGCTACAAACCCAGCCTGTGTTGGGAATAACACTTTAAAGATTCCTGTCATTTTTCTCATTGCAGTTGATCTACTGTCTGGGCTTGTCTTCGAATCTCACACTGGGTTTTCCATATGGAGGAGCGGGGCCTGTTCAAACACAGCTGAGACAACACCACCCTAAGACACAGTCGGCTCCAGACGTTTTGGCATTCTTAGTACAATAAATAAATACAAACAACTTATGAAGAACGTATTTAGGGTCAATAAGGTTAATTTCTCACTGACAGCAAAATCAGTGATGTCTTTATATCCCCCATTTACATTTTACATCTTGAAGTCAACCTGAGTGTTTAGTTACTTTTGAGCACTCATCCATAACTTCCTGTTTCACTGGAATATTAATATCACGTGTGAGGCCATGTTCCTTTTTGTAGATCAGACAACTGTTGAAAAGACACAGAAATGCCAATATCCACTTTTCAAGCTATTATTGATGAGTTTGAAACAGTCAGAGCTGTGATGAATCTGTCTAGAAAAGGAGACAAGTCTGTTTTGTCCCCACACACAGTAAGAATGGTTATATAATTTGAGACATACAGTTTAGGTGTCACAATGTCTTGAAATCTGTTTAATTAAATACCAACTCCATGCAACAAGCTATCTAAAAAGCATGTCAGAAGTAAGCCTTTTCCTTACTAACTGCAGCATATTAACATCTGGAGTTTCCTAAATGCTACTTGAACATTGCCTGAAACCATTCCTATGGTCAGATGGTGAGTCAAAACTAGAGCTTTTGTGTAATAATCACTTAAGGTATGTTTGGTAACTCAGGCCCAGTGTTAAGTATAGTGTAAGATCTGTGCTTATGTGTCTTAAATGGGCTGTGAACCTCATTGACTGTATCAGGAATTTTTTTTATGAAAACCTGACTGTGTCACAAAGCTAGAACTGTGTATTAACTGGAACTGAAACATCCAAACCGACAAAAAACAGTTCGGATACCACATAGAATCATGCTTTTGACCTGGTCTTTCCAGCACTAACCTTGAATATATTGAAAATGTGGGATGAGCTAAATATAGGTTCTGTATTGTGGAATGTCATAATTGCTTTCACTGCATTCTCCATTCTCATCTAGGAATATATGAGAGAAGTCACTGCTGTTATATTAGAAGCACGATGTATCAAAAGCTTGGGTGCCAATAATTGTGACTTTGTTGAGTAAGGGGTTTTTATATTAAACTAAAGGGCTCAGGTGGCATCTAATACGTTAGCCTACTACCTCAGGTATGCAAGTTCGAGCCCTGATCGTGCCTTCCAGCCAAGTTGGGTGTCAAATGAAACCATGATTGGGTGTTCCTGAGGGAGAGATGGCAACCTGTAGTCAGGCCGGCATGGGACTGGTGTCACGCTTAAGATGGTGCCATGTGTTATCTGGGGACTGATGATGACATTTACCAGGAGACAATGGGGTTAAAATGATTGTGAAAGGATTTTTCCACCTTTGAATTATATGTGTGTTGACGCTGGGTCCCTGTAGACAGTAGAATGTTGTTAATGAAAGGCTTCAGCTTTGTAGAGATTTCCTAGAGATAAAATGACTTTTAATGTTGAGTACTGTTAGAAATATTTACTCTAGAAAATAGTTACTCTAATACTGCAAATAAGGCAGGTTTTCATCTAAAGCAGGGATTCTCCACTGCTGGGCTCAGAGCTACAAGTGAGCCATGAAGCACCCTCTAGTGGTCCATGGGTCTATTATCATGGGGGGGCAGTAGTTCGTAACACTTTAAGTCATTAAAAAAAGTATGGTGAAAATGTAATGATAAATAATAAAAAATGAGTGTTTCAAATAGATGAACTATATAAATAGTATAGCTGTACAGATAAAAACATGGTTATGAGGGTAGGGGTAGGTTAGGAGTTATTTTATGTTCACCACAGTCATGACTGCAAGAGATGTTTTGGACTTATTTTGAGACAGATCTTGTCAGAGTTGGAGCTAATTCTAATTTTTACATCATGATGTTTCAGTTTTCAGTGTCAGCACTTAAAAAAAAGTAAAAATAATTTTGTTTTTGTTTGGACTATTATGGTGTCTGGATATACATGGACGTGGATAGGGCTTAAGTTGGAAAAGGTTGAGAACCCCTGACCTAAGGGATTTTAAGCCACTGAGGATTAAAGGTTTGCTGATGTAGATGATGTCCCTTTTTCAGGTACTGTTTATATTTTTAGATATGCTTGTTGGTCCAGCTTGTAGGAGTACAGTTGTTACTATAGGTCATTTTATTCAATGCTTAATTTGTGTTGGTGGTCAGTTTTTGACACGCTGGTGGTTTTATAAATTACTGAGCAGGTTGTACTAAGTTGACCAGTGAGACATAGTTATGGGTCTGGGACTGTGGTAGCCTAGTGGTTAAGATACTGGACTCTGGACCAGAAGGTCCAGGGTTCAAATCCCACCTCTGCCAAGCTGCCACTGTTGGGTCCTTGAGCAAGGCCCTTAACCCACAATTGCTTGGATTGTAAGATTGTACCAATTGTAAGTCGCTCTGGATAAGGGCGTCTGCTAAATGGTGTAAATGTAAATGTAAAAGTTATACACCTGTTCCATGCAAATATACTAGCACAACCATGTAAGTGTCAGTAATGTCCTGAGAGTCAACCACCTACCGAATAACGTTTGGTCAGTAGTAGCTTGTGAAAGATGGTGGAGGCTGAGCAATGTTTTTTTTTTTTTTTGCACCTATATGGTAAACAAAGCTGATGGTGGCCATTGAGTGTGTTGAGTTTAAGTACCAGGTGGGTGTACCTAATAAAGTGGCTGGTGACAGATTAACGTCATCGGCCACCACAAAGCATGGCATAGCTTCTACAGTCTTTTCAATGGAGACTTCTCACTGATAGTGTACATTAGTGTCAGTTTATGTCTGGGAAATGAGTCCTAAATATAGCATGAGTTAATTGATCTGCTCTGCTGATGTAACGTTTCAGTTTTGAGAATATTATTGAAAACCCATGTGTGAGCTATTCTGCAATTGACTGTATAGTAATTATCGCTCTTGGATTAAACTGAGCTTATCTAAAATCACACAGCAAGCTGTCGTGCTCAGAGCTGTTTGTCATACATTTGTTGAGATTTGTGTTTAGAGATTTGGACACATTTGAAGCAGAGGGTGTGATGACTATCTGAAATGTCCGAGTTTGTACATGAAAGAAAGGTGAAGGTGTGTATCACGTCTGAAAAGACTTCCATGGAAAGATATGCGTTAGCTGTGTTTGAGCTTGTCGCAAGTGCTAACTGAACTCTGCTCACAAGTAACATTCAGCTGATGAAACCGAATTGGTGTAAAATGGCTCTTGATTGTTCGGGGCACATGGTGCTGCTGTCACTTGTCACTTTCTTCATAACCGTTTTACACACCCTTATCGTGGACTATAGAAATACCTGGAAAATGAGAGAACGTAAGGATATCTGACTGATACTTGCAAAGGTGGTTCATTTATAAGGTTAGGTTTAGACGAAGGCTTATTGGAATACATTCAGTGGAAGGAAATAATGTAGTAACTCAAACTTGTGTGCATGCCTGCAAATATCTACAGTGCTTTGGGGCTGTTTTTCTGCAAAGGAGACAGGACGACTGATCCGTGTTAAGGGAAGAATGAACGGGGCCATGTATCATGAGATTTTAAGCCAAAACCTCCTTCCATCAGTGAGAGCATTGGAGATGGAACGTGGCTGGGTCTTCCAGCATGACAATGATCCCAAACACACTGCTCAGGCAACGAAGGAGTGGCTCCGTAAAAAAGCATTTCAAAGTCCTGGAGTGGCCTAGCCAGTCTCCAGACCTCAACGTCATAGAAAATTTGTGGAGGGAGTTGAAAGTCCGTGTTGCCCCAAAACATCACTGCTATAGAGGAGATCTGCATGGAGGAATGGGCCAAAATACCAGCTACAGTGTGTGCAAACCTGCTGAAGACTTACAGGAAACGTTTGTCCTCTGTCATTGCCAACAAAGGTTATGTTACAAAGTATTGAGCTGAACTTTTGTTATTGGCCAAATACTTATTTTCCACCATAGTTTACAATTAAATTCTTTAAAAATCCTGCAATGTGATTTCCTGGATTTTTTTCCTCATTTTGTCTCTCATAGTTGAAGTGTAGCTATGATGAAAATGACAGACCTCTCTCATTTTTCTAAGTAGGAGAACTTGCACAATCAGTGGCTGACTAAATACTTTTTGCCCCACTGTATATCTGGGTTACACTCAGCCTCTTTCAGCACTGGAAAAAAAAAATTCTTCCAACATGTTGAAATATGTCGTTCCATAAGTTCTTAGAAACGAGGTTAGGGCTCATGCATTTGTGAGACTCACTTTGGCTTGAGCTGCTTGGACAGGATGTACAATCAGCTAAAATCTTGAGTATGGAAGTATGAGTAGGTGATGACTCACTACGGTTCAAATGTACTGCTCTAATTGTTGTTTAATGACACTCTTTTTTTTTATCAGGTAAAGTGGAATGTAAATTCAGGCATGGCACGGCATGGCACTGAAACTATGAATCATTCTGGCTGACAGGATGCATGCTGTGTGCTTATCACATAGAGGCAGCAAGTTTTGTGCTCTACCCAAATTTAGATCTTGATGACTAGGGAAAACTGGTCTTGGATCAGTTTTAAAAGACTAGTATGTCCTGTAATTAAATGAAATCTCACACACAATGTGGTTTCTGAGATGGCGCCTGTATAAAAAGACGTGTCATTAATTATTAGATGAAACTGTATGTACAAATGGTATTACTTAGCCAATCAATGAACCTTTTGAATCAAGGGTGTGAGGATTTAGGCATGTGGTTTTCATGATACTAAACTGGTAGCTATAAACTCGCCTTACTTGTTACCCGTGTTAGACATTTACAACAGTTTGTAGACCTGCTTATCCAGAGTGGTTTACAATGTGCCGAGGAGTTGATGTTTAAGGGTTTTGCACAAGGGTCCAAACAAGCAGCTTGGCAGAGCTGGGATTTGGACTCGCAACCATTTGATTAGTGACCCTGCATCTAGACCTTCAGCACCAGTGCACCATTTAACAAACTTCTTAGCTGATTCATTACAGTTTGAGTTCTTGGCCATTACTGTTACTTTAATATTTTTGATAAGAACAAACAGGAAAACTTGTAGAGGGAATTGTAGAAAGTATAGCTGTTCTCTGTGAGCATACAGATCAGATGACACATTGTCTTTTGACCCCCGCTGATGAGAGAAAGTTTAACTCACAGGCCTGGACATGCCTCCTTTCTCCGTGCCCTCATCATACTGCCAGAACACTGCCGGGTTTGTTCCCCGCTCATTCTTTTACTGTGATTTTGTTTACGTCAACGCTTTTATTGCCTATAAACATCAGCTCTCCACGTGAATGCCTGAGGAGCTCTGGGAAAATACCTAGCCTCTGTGAGCTTGTTTACGACAGCTTTGTTTCTAATCCTGTTGAAACTTCATAACATTTATCATCAGGTTACTGATCGTGGACATGTAATCAAAGTGAGCAGTATATACAATACATCAACCTCCTCAGCAAATAAGGTGGCAGTGGCATTGCCTTGTTATGTCTGAATTTGTTCTGTGGTGTAGGTAATTTCAATTGTCTGGTAGAAACAAATCAAGGGGACTGTGTGTGTTCTTGGATGAAACTCTTGGATAATCTTGGATGACAACGGTTCATCCAAGGATTATCAGCAGTGGATCTGGAAGGTCATTTAAAGTTTAGGATACGCCCTTTTCAGGAGCAGCTTACAAAAGTGCTTTGTATTAGGCTTTCCTTACTGTGCGTTTTGTCATGCTATAGCCCAAAGTCTACAGCCCAAGAACACCATCTAACTAAAACCCGTGTTTTGAGCTGGTGTTGGTGAGAAACACAGGGGTGACTGGAAAAACAATGGAGCAGTGGTTCTTGAAGATATAATACTAAGCATAGAGGCAAATATGGGGCACTTTCTTTTGTGAAAGTTTTTTTTTAATTCAAATAAAAACAATTGTGCTCTGGCTTTTACTTTTTGGTCCGATCAGGTTTCATACAGCACAAATTTATTGGACAAATGGAAGTTATGAGGAATGTGCTTGTAAAAACTCTTTAATTGGTCTGAAACACAGGAAAGGAAAAAAGTGTATAATCAAATTGTTTTAAAAGTGCATTTCAACACAAGATTACCAACACACTAAAGTGCAAAAGATACGAACAAAAAGAAAACACATCAGCAAATCAGAAGTGTGTATGTGTGTGTGTATATATATATATATATATATATATATATATATATATATATATATATATATATATATATATTTATATATATATATATATATATATATATATATTGCATTGAATATGATGTCAGATTCACACAAAAGGCATGCCAGTACGCAAACCCTAGAAACAGGACAAGAGTATAGGCATGTCAAAACTGCACATTTGTTGTGTATTTGTTATTCTCATCACAAAAAAATAACCATCCTTATTTATTTACAACAGCAAGTACCACCTCGAACACAACAACATCTGACTGCATGAGTCAGCGGAGGGGCATTAGGGAGTACCAATTCGGGTGTTAGAATAATAATATCACAGTCAAATGTATTCCAGGGTACCCAGACAAGGACATGTCTCCATAATAAGTTTAAAGTATTGAAGCATCACAGAGATGAGACTACAATCTGCAGACCAGGAAATATCTATATAATGTTGATGTACAATAAAGATCAGGAGAGGGTTTTTTTCTTCAGCAGCATGAGGAAAAAAGGTTGTGCTAGACTTTTTAATGAAATGTTAAATTAACATTCATTAAAATAACATATTAGGCTCGGTGGTTTCCACCCAGTCCAAATATGTGCTTTAGGTTAATTGATTACAGTAAATCGACCCTTGGTATGTGAGTGTATGTGCCCTATGATGGAATGCTGTCCTGTCTAGGGTTGTTCTTGCCTTGTGCCCTATATGCTGTGTTTTTTCGTGTGCAAAATAAAGGATTAATTAGTGATAAGAACAAATAATTAAGAGGGGATGTTCAGATTATACTTTCAGTTTTTTTTAGGGTTTTCATACTGATATTCACGTTGTCTAAACTTGACCTCCTATTAACGTAATATATGAATTATAAAAATATGAACTAAGTGCATGAGATGATGTGTATGGGTTATTTATGCTCATTTTCAGGGCATCAGAATTAACCAATCAGTAACCCAAAAAGGTGCACCTCATTAAGTACCTTATGTAGCTTTTCCAGTTCATGTTTGCCCTAATTGTATTGTGTTATGGTTATGAATTTGCTGTTTTGTTTCTCTTTTACTGTTGTGCTTCTGAACTTGCCGTTGTGTTGTCGGATTTGCTGTTGTGATTTCTCATTCATTCATTCACTTTCTTATCCGCTTGATCCTGGATAGGGTCTCAGGAGAGCCTCTAACTAACTGGCGGCATAGGGCGCGAGGCAGGAGCAACCTTAGACATGGTGCCAATCCATCGTAGGGCACATACACTCATACACTAGGGCCACTTTTAGAGACACCAATTAACCTAACACGCATGTCTTTGGACTGTGGAAGGAAACCGGAGTACCCGGAGTAAACCCACGTGGACAAGTGGAGGACATGCAGATCAACATAGAAAGGTCCCAGACCTCTCCACCTGGGATTAAACCCAGGACCTTCTTGCTTGCTACCCACCGAGATACTGTGCTGCCCTATTGTGATTTCTGTTTAATAATTTGATCATTTTGTTTATTAGTAATTAATTTATATATATATTTTTTGCACTTAACAGCTTCTGTACAAGAATCCACTGGATAGTTTAGCCTATGACTTCAAAACAATGAGTGTGCAAAACACATTGTCCCTCTAATTTCATTAAAATGCAGTACTTTAATGTTTACCAAACATGACATGAACAGTGCACTTTGTATTTGTTATTCCCTGAAGCACGGCTTCTCCACATGATGATTGGTCGACCTCTCAAGACATGAAGTTCTCAAACTTCAGTAAATCCACGCCAGTAAGTTTTGCAACTTATTGACTACTTACAATTTACAAAGATAAAATAACATGTCTTATTATGTAACTTGTTCCCTCCTTTTACAAAAAAGAGAAAGCTCACGTCCTTTTAGCATGAAGTACGCTTAATAGCTTTGCATCATAGTGAAATTTGGTAGGAATATTGTAGTCATGTTAACTATCTAGAAGTGGGGTGAATAAGAGTATGTTATAGCATGAGAATCTAAATTGTCTTACATTATTAAATACATTTTACCTCTGGATTCAAACTTGAATAAATTCCACTAACAAACCATTGCTTTTTATGTGAAAACATTATTTTATAGACTTCATCTACTTGCAGGTTTACTGTTACCACCATTTTTAAACCAGTTTTAATTATTTAACAGAAGACTTAACCCTACCACTATGTCCACCCTACCCATAAATACTGCGAAATACAAATGGATTACTGCAGTATGCATTTGTGAACATTGCTCTGAAGGCTATACCAACATATCCAGCTCTGTTGACGATGACCCTGTCAAAGTCATATTTTTTCCCCAGTTTGATTGAAGACCATGATTTGTATCACTTCTAAGACTATTCCGTGACTTGGTTTCATTTCTGACCTGATTTAGTGTTATGAGCAATTACTTTGATGTTTGCTGCTTCTGACCTGCAGGTCTGGAGGTCACTGATGAGATGGCCATGCGTGTGGGACAATAATGACCCTATCACATAGCTCAGTACAGATGTCAGGGCTGTTCAGTATAGAGGTGTGAGATATTGACAACAAAAATCTCAATATGTTCTAGGTTTTTGTCAATAAAAGACATGGTTCCATAGACTATGCTTCCAAAAATGTTTGTAAAAGACTTATATTGTAGTGGACCACTCTTGTTAATATGATAATTAATAAGAAATTGTTGCTCACTAGCTAACTCCTTTTTTATAATATTAATGGAAACAACATATTGTGGGACTGCGGTGGCCTAGTAGTTAAGGTACAGGACTATGGACCAGAAGGTCCAGAGTTCAAATCCCACCTTAGCCAAGCTGCCACTGTTGGGTCCTTGAGCAAGGCCCTTAACCCACAATTGCTTGGATTGTAAGATTGTACCAATTGTAAGTCACTCTGGATAAGAGCGTCTGCTAAATGACGTAAATGTAAAAGTTGTTTGAAACCATGTCTTACACCTTGCATTGTAAGCTTGAAAATGAGCTTTTTGCAGAATGTTTTATCTGAAGCCTGAGTATGTTTGTGTGGTGGTACCTTTGCTAATTTAGGACAGCTGAATCCCTAAACATTTCATAATTCATATTATGTTTGGTGTTTCGTTTGCAGATGGAGATACAAGTTTGCAGATTGTCATCTTTGAGCAGCATCTGTCTTTTCAAAGTCAAACCACTTCCAAGGACGTACGGATGATCTGTGTCTAGCAATTAAATCTAGTGATTTGTGACTGTGAGGCTGGGGGTGCTCATATGTTTATGGTGTAAATATTTCTGCTGCTGTTTGTTCACCCATTTTAAACTTCAGTAATGCATTTTTAGGCAGCTGTGTTAGCATACTTTGTGGTACGGTGACTCCTATCCTACTAGGCTATGTGATGCAGCAAATGTGTGGACTCTTAAGACATGGTCTTGATTATTCTTTATATACATATATGTATATATATAGGACTGCCTTGTTGCTTTGCGGCTGCACTTGTTTAATGAAATAAATGCACACATGCTCGCTAAGTCCATTTTAAAGCAATAACATGAACACTACAACATGAGAATGCTATCTTGCTGTTCAGTAGATGATTACACTTGCAAGCTGGCTGTTTTAAAAACTGTAGGTAAGTGTTTCAGTGAAATATGATTATCAAATTATATAAAATATCTTCCTCAGCACACAGATCTGTAAATAATGGCTAAAAGTATGTCGGCATCATTTGAATGATACAGATCTCTAGCTTTCTTAATTAGCCATCTAGATGAAGTGCTAATTTGGGTCATTATTACTTCATTAACAAAATCCTGGAAGGGCAGATGTGGCACATGATTGGAAATACAAATGTACTTCTTGATGTACCTGCTGTGAATGGCAGGATTACTCTGAGACAGATTGCATTTACAGGACATGAATAATCAAATAATGCAGAAATCTGCTAATGATCAGATTGTCAGTGTGCAGGTGTAAAATCGCTCGGTGTTCAGATCATGTTCAGTGTTGGTTGGTGAGAGGGATGGGGTGCAGGCTCTGCCACGAAAACACTAGAGAAGGATACATTGTATGTAGTTAATAACAATCTAAAATGACCATAGTCTTGTTGAATATTTTTGTTCATCCCCTTTACTCTGCTCTCTAATGGACAGGACCTCCACAGACAAGGTACTATTTGAGTGGTGGATCATTTGAGTGGTGGATCAGTGTCACTGCTGGACTGAAAATATTCCAACTACCAAAAATGTCCAGCCACCAGCATCATGTAGGCCTCATCCTGTGAGCACTCATGAAGGATTAGAGGATGACTAACACAAACTGTGGAACAACAGATGAGCTATGACCTCTGACTCTACAATATGGAACAATAATGCCAATGTCTTCAATAAAGTGGACAGTGAGTGAACAGTTTTTAAAAACTCCAGCAGCACTGCTGTGTCTGATCCAATTGTACCTGATCTGTGCTGGTCCTGTGGGGTCCTGACCATTAGAGAACAGAGTAAAAGGGACTAACAAAGTATGTAGAGAAACAGATGGACTACAGTCTGCAACTGTAGAACTACAAAGTGCTTCTATATGGTAAGTGAAACTGATAAAAATGAGTGTAGAAAGAAGGAGGTGGTCATAATGTCATGCCTGATCGATATACACATATGCACACAAATATATAGATCCCTCAGACGGCACCTCATGAAGAACCGTCATCCATCTATACCTAATATAAGAACATGGGCAAGGGATTACTTTGGCAAACCTTTTTCAAGCACTACAATAGGGTCCAATCTGATCCATTCATATCAGTAAAACACACACTAACACACCACCCTAACTTAGTGTCAATGCAGTGCTGAGAATGAGTAAAGGGGACTAGCAAAGTATGTAGAGAAACCGATGGACTACAGTCTGTAAATGTAGAACTACAAAGTGCAAAGTCTACTACAAAGTCTATATGGTATGTAGAACTGATCAAATGGACAATCAGTGCAGAAACAAGGAGTGCCTAACATAATGATGAGTGTTGTGTTGTGTTGTTTATCACATACAGGAAGCAAATGTGTGTGTGTGTGTGTGTGTGTGTGTGTGTGTGTGTGTGTGTGTGTGTGTGTGTGAGAGAGAGACTTTCCCTGTTCCTTTTTTTGCTACAGCCAGGGAAGTGGGACAAGGATCACAGACAAACCCATGAGACTAGGACTTTCCGTCCCCAACTCTCTTCTGCAACCAAGAGGCACTGTGGCAATGCATTGGGTAACATGTCTGTTTCTGGAGAAACCGTCTCGTAGACGTCAGAAGACGTTGCTTTTCCTGTTAGCTAATTTAGGGAAAGTTGTAAGTCTGCCTATGTTGACACTCAGGTATTATGTATGTCTGTGCCCCAACCCATTCACCCCCAGCTCTCTCTTGTATCACACACACACATACACACACACACTCCACTTAGACAGATAGGCAGGAAGTCTGTCTTTCTAATTTCTCATAGTTCATTGTTAAGAAGTGAGAATGATACACAACA
>JAJAGP010001279.1:118317-211017 GCA_025084515.1 Ancistrus triradiatus | reverse complement strand
GAGCTAACAGGGCTAGCGGAAGAGAACGTAGCGCTAACGTGGCTAGCGGTAGCGACCGGAGGATGCGGAGAGCTAACAGGGCTAGCGGAAGAGAACGTAGGGCTAAAGTGGCTAGCGGTAGCGACCGGAGGATGCGGGGAGCTAACAGGGCTAGCGGAAGAGAGTGTAGCACTAACGTGGCTAGCGGTAGCGGCCGTAGGATGCGGAGAGCTAACAGGGCTAGCGGTAGTAGCGGCTAGGCTAATGGGGCTAGCGCAACGAATACCACAGAGAAGGCAGCCAGCTGAGAACATAAGAGCGTGGGCGCAGCCACAAACAGGCCAACACAAGGTGGGCGCAGCCGCACACAGAGGGGGCGGACAAGGCCGCAAACGCGAACGTCCGGAGACGGGCAGAACTGCAACAAAAGGGTATCCGGCGAAGCAGGCCGCAACAGAGGAGGAAGGCCGAGCCAAGCTAGCAGTCCTAGCATCACCGAGCAGCAGTGTAAAAAAGTCAATGTTCTTGCAAGGCAAACGGGAAAGCGCAGAGCTTAAATAGGGAACACCCCAGCTACAAGCGGTTAGCAGTAATCAATCAGTACAAATGAGGCCCAGGTGGGGCCAGCTGGGGCCATGTTCCCAGCGCACGGGATTGTGGGCGATGTAGTCCCAAATTGCCCATGGAGGTGAAGTCCCACTCAGGCCGCAGAACATTACACTTTACTCTGGACCCCTACATGACCACCACTGATCAGGTACTATTTGGGTGGAGGATCATTCTCAGCACTGCAGTGACTCTGATGTTATGGTGGTTGTGTGTTAGCGTGTTTTGCGCTGATACGAGTGGATGAGACACCACAGTGCTGCTGGAGTTTTAAACACCTCAGTATTACTGCTGGACTGTTAATAGTCCACCAGTCAAAAATGTCCAGCCACCAGCATCCTCTAGGCAGTGTCTTGTGAACACTGATGAAGGATTCAAGGATGACTAACACAAACTGTGCAGCAACACACAAGCTACTGTCTCTGACTTTACATCTGTAAGATGAAGCAATATTGTGAAGGTCTGATAAAGTGGATAGTGTGTGAACAGTTTATTAAAACTCCTGCAGCACTGCCGTGTCTGATCCAATGATACTAGCTCAACCCACACTACCACTCCACCATCAGTGTCACTGCAGGGCTGAGAATGATCCACCACCCAAACAGTATCTGATCTGTGGTGGTCCTGGGGTGGTCCTGACCATTAGAGAATAGAGTAAAGGTAGAGAAACAGATGGACTACACTCTGTAATTGTAGAACTACAAAGTGCAGTGACCACCATAAAAAGAATCAGTGGAATATAGCATAAATAAAAATATAGAATGCAGTACTGTATGTCATTGGTCATTGTTTGTTCCCAATTATTTTCACATTTATGGTTCTGGTTAACCAAAGCCGACACACACACAGACTTGCCATGCGTTCATCACTAACAGAAACATGTGAAAGGGTAAACAGATTTTCCCAAAGGACCCATTGTTGTGCTGAGCCTGCTTTCTTGTTGTCCTCTAGTGCCCCCTTCTGACTGTTAACGGAAAGGGTCTTGGCAGGTGCAGAGGAAGTCCGTGGACGTTTCTAGGTTACTTGTTGTACTGGGGCGCACACAGAATTTAGAGAGGCACAGCTGTACCCCTGTGCTTGCCAATCAGCAATAGGGACACAACTGTGCATAAATATAAGCCTGTTAAACATTAAATCGATTTAGTGAATTAACACTAAAATTAAGGCCTTAATTAAGGCCTTTGCCTTAATGGTTTAACATGTACTTTTGGAAAGGTAGGTAACCAAAACATATAGACATGAGCTGTCATTATCTTGCTTGCAGTGCTGCTGACTTTCCTTTAAAGATTTGCAGCTGTTCATTGCCAAAAATTAAAGAAACTGGATTATGGCCCAAGCTTTTGAAATGTTCCTATGGCATTACAGGAAATGAAGTGAGTGGCTGTAGCGAGTTTGTGTGGAGTGTCCTGTCGTTCTGCTCAGCCATCCCAGATCAAATTGATGTTTTACTGACGTTAGTTTATTGGGGCACAACAGTATTTTACCCGGCCATGTGCATGGACACGGTTAAACAACATACAGTGGTGCTTGAAAGTTTGTGAACTCTTTAGAATTTTCTATATTTCTCCATAAATATGACCTAAAACATCATCAGATTTTCACACAAGTCCTAAAAGTACATCGAGAACCCAGTTAAACAAATGAGACAAAGACATTATATTTGGTCATTTATTTATTGAGGAAAATGATCCAATATTACATATTAGTGAGTGGAGAAAGTATGTGAACCTCTAGGATTAGCAGTTAATTTGAAGGTGAAATTAGAGTCAGGTTTTTTCAATCAGTGGGATGACAATCAGGTGTGAGTGGGCACCCTGTTTTATTTAAAGAACAAGGATCTATCAAAGTCTGCTCTTCACAACACACGTTTGTGGAAGTGTATCATGGCACGAACAAAGGAGAGTTCTGAGGACCTCAGAAAGAGTTGTTGATGCTCATCAGGCTGAAAAGTGTTACAAAACCATCTCTAAAGAGTATGGACTCCACCAATCTACAGTCAGACAGATTGTGTACAAATGGAGGAAATTCAAGACCATTGTTACCCTCCCCAGGAGTGGTTGACCAACAAAGATCACTCCAAGAGCAAGGCGTGTAATAGTTGGCAAGGTCACAAGGAACTTCTAAGCAACTGAAGGCCTCTCTCACATTGGTTAATGTTGAACAATAATGGTGTGCATGGCAGGGTTGCAAGGAGAAAGCCACAGCTCAACAAAAAGAACATTGCTGTAGTTTGCTAAAGATCATGTGGACAAGCCAGAAGGCTATTGGAAGAATGTTTTGTGGAGGGAGACCAAAATATAACTTTGTGGTTTAAAAGAAAAGCGTTATGTTTGGAGAAAGGAAAACACTGCATTCCAGCATAAGAACCTTATCCCATCTGTGAAACATGGTGGTGGTAGTATCATGGTTTGGGCCTGTTTTGCTGCATCTGGGCCAGGAGAGCTTGCAATTACTGATGGAACAATGAATTCTGAATTATATGAGATAATTCAGGACATCTGTCCATGAACTGAATCCCAAGAGAAGGTGGGTCATGCAGCAAGAAACGACCCTAAGCACACAAGTCGTTCTACCAAAGAATGGTTAAAGAAGAATAAAGTTCATGTTTTGTAATGGCCAAGTCAAAGTCCTGACCTTAATCCAATGGAAATGCTGTGGAAGGACCTGAAGTGAGCAGTTAATGTGAGGAAACCCACCAACATCCCAGAGCTGAAGCTGTTCTGTACGGAGGAATGGGCTAAAATTCCTCCAAGCCGGTGTGCAGGACTGATCAACAGTTACAGGAAACATTTAGTTGCAGTTTTATTATTGCTGCACAGGGGGGTCACACCAGATACTGAAAGCAAAGGTTCACATACTTTTGCTATTCACTAATATGTAATATTGGATCATTTTCCTCAATAAATAAATGAGCAAGTATAATATTTTTGTCTCATTTGTTTAACTGGGTTCTCTTTATCTACTTTTAGGACTTGTGTGAAAATCTGATGATGTTTTAGGTCTGTTCCCTGCAATTAACGAAATTTTAATAACTGGAAATATAAATAACTTAAGTTACATTTAAAGTCAATGAAAGAGTTTGGCTGAAACCGAAACAAATAAAGCATTTGGCTGAAGGCCGAATATTGAATTTTATATTTAATATTGAATGTTTTCGCAGTTTAATCGAACACTAGCTTATTAGCTTTTGTTTGTTTAATTTCTCTTATTACTTTATTCCCCAGATTAGGCATGAATAAACATGCGAAAAGAAAAAATAAATGTTCCTTTTTGTCAAGGCAGCGTGAGGACCTTATCCAACTTTGTAGATGAATATGTAGAAGAAATAAGGTGTTAACTATATATATGTAACTAGGCAAATGTAGTTTTTATAAATTTCACATAATACATTGACCTGGTTTTGTGTCTCTTGTTATGGTCTCCAATTGGTATTCACTTGTAAAGAATTATTAACACAAACAAATGTTAAATAAAAGTGCAACGATAATGTAAAGTTGACTTAACACAGTCATGCATTGGATTGAACCTCCACTTTGTGTGGATTACAACTTTTCTTTATTTACTTCAATTAAGCATTTAATACAGGTATTAGCCTCCTGCCTTCAGCAGGCATAACCCTAGGACTGTAATCCCAAACAGAGGATTAACTGTAAAATGTGTCATTAACTCTTATGTTATTACTGTAAATACTGCAAAATGCATCCATGGCATGAAATATGCTAGCAGAATGAATCGGACATCCCTAGGTTTGATTAAAAACTTCAGGCAAATACTATGGTGTTGTTTCTCAAGGGGACAGAACTGAGTTATGATATTATCGCAAAGGTAACCATTTCCTGATGTATTGTCTTGATGCAGGTGAAACTAGTGAACATCAGAAATGATGACATCACAGACGGAAACCCAAAACTGACGTTGGGATTAATATGGACCATTATTCTGCACTTTCAGGTTAGTCCGCATTAGCCAGTCTTCCCATGGCTGCGTGCTGGTGTAAGCTGTCATTGTGGTCATACTGTTCATGTCATGGCTCTTGTTCTGCCTGTGGTTCCAGAGGAAGTGGAAAGACTCTTTGTAGGTTTGAAGATTCATGTGTTGTCTTATTGACTTTTTAAGAAAATACATCCATACCAAGCTGTAAGGATTTATTTGCGAGCGAAAACCTGTAAGCGTGAACAAAACCTTTGCTGGTTTAGTTTGGTGGTACAATACAAGTACACGCCATTTACCGACTGCATTACATACTGTGAAACAGGACGCTGACCAAACATTACCATGATAGTCACATACAGTGGTGCTTGAAAGGTTGTGAACCCTTTAGAATTTTCTACATTTCTCCATAAATATGACCTAAAACATCATCAGATTTTCACACAAGTCCTAAAAGTAGATAAAGAGAACCCAGTTAAACAAATGAGACAAAAAATATTATACTTAGTCATTTATTTATTGAGGAAAATGATCCAATATTACATATTAGTGAGTGGCAAAAGTATGTGAACCTCTAGGATTAGCACTTATTTTGAAGGTGAAATTAGAGTCAGGAGTTTTCAATCAATGGGATGACAATCAGGTGTGAGTGGGCACCCGGTTTTATTTAAAGAACAGGGATCTATCAAAGTCTGCTCTTCACAACACATGTTTGTGGAAGTGTATCATGGTACGAACAAAGGAGATTTCTGAGGACCTCAGAAAAAGAGTTGTTGATGCTCATCAGGCTGGAAAGGGTTACAAAACCATCTCTAAAGAGTTTGGACTCCTCCCAATCCACAGTCAGACAGATTGTTTTACAAATGGGAAAATCAAGACCATTGTTACACCTCCCCAGGCGAGTGTGTTTCACCACAAAGATCACTCCTAGCAAGACGGGTAATACTGGCGAGGGTCACAGGACCCCAGGTAAACTTCTAAGCAACTGATGAAGGCCTCTTTCCCCCCACTTCATACTCCTTTACCTTACATTGTGTCTA
This sequence comes from Ancistrus triradiatus, assembly GCA_025084515.1. NCBI lineage: Eukaryota > Metazoa > Chordata > Actinopteri > Siluriformes > Loricariidae > Ancistrus > Ancistrus triradiatus. Next base: position 205,462 of record JAJAGP010001279.1, on the reverse strand, counting down.
ATATTAATGTCATGAGTCCACCATCAGAAGAACATGAAAAACAATGGATGTGCCATGGCAGGGTTGCAAGCAGGAAGCCACCGATCTCCAAAAAGACGTTGTTGCTCGTCTTGCAGTTGCTAAAGATCATGATGGACGAGCCAGGAAGGCTATTGAGAATGTTTTGTGGATGGATGAGACCAATAGAACTTTTGGTTAAAAGAAAAGCGTATGTTTGGAGAAAAGAAACACTGCATCCAGCCTAAGAACCTTATCCCATCTTTGAACTGGTGGTGGTAACTCATGGTTTGGGCCTGTTTTGCTGCATCTGGGCCGACGGCTGCCATCATGATTCAATAATGAATTCTGAATTATATCAGAGAATTCTAAAGAGAAAATGTCAGGACATCTTCCATGAACGGAATCCGATGAGAGGTGGTGTTCATACAGCAAGACAACGACCCACAGCAAACAAGTTGTTTCTACCAAAAATGGTTTTTTATTTAAGAAGAATAAGGTAATGTTTGGACTTGGCCAAGGTCAAAGTTTGACCTAAATCCAATCAAAAATGTTGTGAAGGACCTGAACCGTGGCAGTTAATGTGGGGAAACCACCAACATCCCAGAGCTGAAGCTTGTTCTGTCTGTATGGAGGAATGGGTTGAAAATTCCTCCAAGCCGGGTGCAGGACTGATCACAGTTACAGGAAACGTTAGTGCAGGTTATTGCTGACACAGGGGGGGTCACACAGATACTGAAAGCAAAGGTTTCACATACTTTTGCTTACTCACTAATATGTAATATTGGATCATTTTCATCAATAAATAAATGACCAAGTATAATTTATTTGTTTCATTTGTTTAACTGGGTTCTCTTTATCTACTTTTAGGACTTGTGTGAAAATCTGATGATGTGTTAGGTCATATTGATGGAGAAATGTAGAAAATTCTAAAGGGTTCACAAACTTACAAGCACCACTGTAGTCCTTTTACACTACTGTAATGTAAATACAAAGTACGTAAATACGTCAGAGATTTTGATGAAACCAGGAGTGGAACGCTACCAACTACACAGCATCCCTAATTCCACCCTAATGTACTGTTACGACCCAGTCTGGTTGGAAGCTGTAGCACCACATAAGGATGTTGTGATGAACCTGTTATTGTTTGATGGAAGCCAAAACTGCATTGATAGACAGTATTATGTACAACAAGATCAGCCAGATGAAACAGACACTCAAGTGAATGTGAACCTATTTATATAATTTTATGTGAAAGAAAATATACAGTCAACATAGGAACTGCTGTATTCTTTTTCATGCCACAAGAGGTCAGAACGACCCCATGGTGCACATGTTCATAGGAGAACCCTTCTGAGTTATTTGATCCTGTAAGATTTGTTCCAAGTAGAAGTCATCGGCTTTGAGCTCATTAGAAATAATGCTTTCATCACTTCAGGCTTTTCAGAAAGATCTGCAGTAACATAGGAACGTCCTTGTATATGCTTGCAGTATAGCTAACATCAGTTCCTTGCTTAGACGACTTTGTCGTGATGTGTTAGTGAGTCCTAAATAACATGTTATTGAAGTATGTTTGTATGTATTTCAAGAATGCCATAATTATTGTATATAACAGTCTGTGCGTGCCTTGAAATACCCTGGGAAAGTGCCTGGGAAAGTGTTAAGAAGGCATTAAGAGCTCACGGATGGATTCAGTTTAAGGCTGATGGCAGATGCAGTAAATTTGTACATTTATTGTGTTGAAACATCTGCTAACAGAGCCGTGAGCCTGGTGCTCTCTGTTAAGGTTTTTGGAAGGGATCACCCTCTCTGAGCGGGAATACTATGGTTATTAATATCTCTGGCAATGTCTTTATTTTGTGCTCTGGATGATTTTATGGAAGAAGTTTGTCAAGCCATGTTCATGGCCAAGAGGTTTTGGTAACCACATCAGTCCCAGAGTTCCTGTTTAAACTGATTCAGTCATCGACTTCAGCAAACTCCACTGCACAGTAGTGTTGTAGTCAAGACCGCTAGAGCTGAAACCGGGTCAAGAACGAGACCAGGACACAAGGAGTCTGAGTCAAGACCAAGACCCAGAGTGGCCGAGACCAGATTAAAATGTTTTTCATCATATAAGATTAAAAACAAGAATATGGAAAAACGTAAAGTAGTTTGCAATTGACTTTACATTAATTATCATTCATTATGCATGATATATTAATAACTAATATTGTATTTCATCATATACTTTGTAAAATAGCATAGGGCATAAAATTATGATTAATTATTAGCGTATTATAGTCTTAGTCAAACTAGGGAGATGTAACTGTTGGAAGCAAACGATGGTGACGATTCTCTTTCCCTTCTCTCAAACTTAACCAGAAGCCTCCAAGTCAACTGAGTATACCAACAACATCCATTCTATCCACTTCTGTTATTAAATGGGAGAACATCATAACATTTCAATCTGCCCTCAAACTAAAACTATCCTAAACTGTACCAACAAAAGCAAGCGAGCTAAAATGCACATTGCAATCTTAACATCAGACTATTCAAAATAAAACGTGTTCACTGATTGGATCAAGAAGAGCAGTAACTTGGTTGTCCCTGTTAGCCAATCAGAGTGCATTGTTTAGGCATGTAGAGTAAGGACTGATTAATTCTGTTTGAATTGGTTGTTGATATTCATTAATAATAGGAAAACGTTCAGTTTATAATGAACTTTGCCTCAGACGGAGACATTGGACTCGGCTGGTCTCGACAACACTTTACCCCGAGGCCAAAACAAGACCGAGTCCAATTGAGGTCGAGACGAGACCGAGACTGCTCGTTCATGGTCTGAGACAGAGACCGGACTCGACTACAACAGCACTGCTATACATTATGATTTACTCCAAACATCTCCTCAGCTTCACCTTCTCCCAATCCACACCGAGGATCTAGCCTACGTGCGGCTCCAACATTTTTCCAAGGCAGGTTAGAAGATGTACAGAAAGATAAAAATGCCTGACAGGTAGATGTTGCCAAAGAAAGATGTTTTATAACATTTCAGCTCATAAAGAGCATTGACAGATAGCGTAGGTAATATGTGCCAAACACCTGCCCTGTCACTCTCACGCTAGCTGATGGGTAATTCTGCATGCCAGTACTGGCTATGGGCCTGTTTTCTCTTGATTCTGTTGTGCTCTTTGGGAATACTGTCCAACTTCTCTGAAGATCTGAGTCCATCAGCTGCTTCTTCCAAGTTTTGACTATAATTGTGGGTACTCTTACATTTTTGACATTTTTCTTTTTACTCTGCACAAATATCTATATATCAATATGCAAATACAAATATAGAAATAATAGGCTTACCAAAGCAGTTGCTCATACAGAATTGTTAAATATCTCGCTTGTAAAATGATGTTTTTAGTGTGATGTGGGGGACTGTGGTAGCCTAGCGGTTAAGGTACTGGACTATGGACCAGAAGGTCCAGGGTTCAAATCCCACCTCTGCCAAGCTGCCACTGTTGGGTCTTTGAGCAAAGCCCTTAACCCACAATTGCTTGGATTGTAAGGCTGTATCAATTGTAAGTCGCTCTGGATAAGGGCGTCTGCTAAATGCTGTAAATGTAAATGTATGAGTAAAGGGTATATGAAAGGTGGATTATTCATGCTGTGTGTGATATGCATGTTACCACAGACAACGCTAGTACAGATAATCTTTTCAAATATTACAAAAGAAACCCCCATCATGTATTCATTATATTATAGTACACCAGTACAGTTGAAACATTCCCAGATTTATTCGTTCATTTCATACTTCTGAAAAATTCAAGAGCGAATTTCCTCAGCTCTCTGTGAGCCGCATTATCCCAGGAGTTTTAGATACCATAATCCGTCTAATGCCTCGCTACAAGTTCATTTACCGTATTTTTCGGACCATAAAGCGCACCAGACTATAAGACACAATATCAACGATCGGCTGCTAACGGGTATATTTTCATACATAAAGCGCACCGGGTTATAAGGCGCATGAAATGAAACAAAACTCTTAAGTTCCCTCAGAAGCTAGTTTGGTCTTTACCTGGCACAGGGCATCTTCTTGCTTCCTCCACTTCCGTACCATTGATTCGTTAATGTTGAATTCTCTCGCAGCTGCTCTATGTCCATGTTGTACTGCGTGACTGATAGCGTTGTGTTTGAAATCCGCTTCGAAAATAAATGAATGAATGCACGTACCCTAATGCTGAAGCACATACCGTATTACTCCGCTATCCTGCGCACTACGATTGCCATGATCTTCGTAATCTACCAAAGGCCGTGCTAAAACATTTTGACAGATTTATGAGCGCCGTGTACCATCTACAATCGGTTCTAGGTCAGAAAGCACAAACCAAATAATTATACATTAGACGCACCGCATTTTTTTAAAGGAGCATGTAGATTTTTGAGACAGTTTTTTTAAAGGATTTTGTTAAGTGACGCTTATGGTCGAAAAATACGGTACCAGTGACGGAACAAGAGCTGGAAGTCGCACAACATTTCTGTGCCATTGCTTACTTTCCAAACGTCAGTGGGACTATCGACTGTACACATGTTCTCATCAAGGCATGATCTAATGATGCATTTGCATGTACCTTGATTCTCGTTGTTAATTTGTTCCAGAAGGCTTATTGAGGACCGAAAATGACGAGTAACGAGCACATTTTTCCCATAAAGGATAATGTAAATTGAATGAATCCGTTCCAGACCCCCAGAAAATCTACACTATATAAGGCATCATATGCATTAATGGAGTTGTATTGTACAGGTGCTCCCTGATTTACAATGGGGATATGTTCCGACAAATCCATCATAAGTTAAATGTATCATGAAGTGAGGACTTTAACGAATGTTTGGTAGAGCGGTCTATACTGTATCATATATGTAGTAAAAGAACAAGTCAGTTTTTATATTGTAGTTTCTCTCACAGTGCCTTAAAGAAACCTTTGATAGTGATAATTTTGGCTTATATTGAGCATAATTGGAAAACGCTATCCAATCCATAGCTATCAAACATGCAAACTCAACACAGGTGGCCTCTGAGGTGGGGATGTAACTGGGCATATCAAACTAACTTGATAGAAAGGTTCATAAATTACTTTGTTTTATGGTATTCTACGATAGTACAATAGTTTTATTAGGTACACCTCGTTTCTACACTCATTGTCCATTTAATCAGTTCCACTTACTGTACAGGTGCACTTTGTAGTTCTACAATTACAGACTGTAGTCCATCTGTTTCTCTACATACATTGTTAGTATCCTTTCCTCTGTTCTTTAATGGTCAGGACCCCCACAGATCAGGTATTATTTGGGTGCTGGATCATTCTCTGCACTGACACGGATGTGGTGGTGGTGGTGTGTTAGTGTGTGTTTTGCTGGTAAGATTGGATTAGACACAGCAGTGCTGCTGGAGTTTTAAAGCACGTGTCACTCATTGTCCAATTTATTAGAGACAACTACCTTATTGTTCTACATTATAGATGTAAAGGCAGAGACAGTAGCTCATCTATTGCCGCACAGTTTCTGTTAGTCCTCCTCCACTCCCTCATCAGTGCTCACAGGATGCTGCCTACAGGATGCTGGTGGCTGGACATTTTTGGTTGGTGGACTATTTTCAGTCCAGCAATGACAGTGAGGTTTAAAAACTGATTCACTCATAACAACGCAACACACACTAACACACCACCACTACATCAGTGTCACTGTTGTTTTGAGAATGATCCACATAAAATAGTACCTGATCTGTGGTGGTCCTGACCATTAGAGGACAGAATATATTGGACAAACAAAGTAGGTACTACAGATGGACTACAGTATGCAATTATAGAACTACCTAGAACTATATGGTAACGGATAAAATGGACAGTGAGTGTAGAAACAAAGTGGTGTACCCAATAAAGTGATCAGTGAGTGTATGTAACGTTATGTGTTTATAAATGTACAGTGGTTCAAAAAAGTATTTAGTCAGCCACTGATTGTGCAAGAAAGATGGGAGAGGTATGTAGTTTTCATCATAGGTACACTTCAACTATGAGAGACAAAATGAGGGAAGTCTGGGAAATCACATTATAGTTTTTTTTTTTAAGAATTGAATTGTAAATCATGGTGGAAAACAAGTATTTGGTCACCCACAAACAAACAAGATTTCTGGCTCTCAAAGACCTGTAATTCTTGTTAAGAAGTTATTTTGTCCTTTCCCTGTTTTAATGGCACCTGATTGACCACATTATCGGTACAAAATACACCTGTCCACAACCTCAAACAGTCAGACTCCAAACTCAACCATGGCCAAGACCAAAGAGCTGTCGAAGGACACCAGGAAGAAAATTGTAGACCTGCACCAGGCTGGGAAGAGTATAAAGTACAAAGAGTGAATCTACAATAGACAAGCAGGTTGGTGTGAATAAATCAACTGTGGGAGCAATTGTAAGAAAATGGAAGACATATATAAGACCATTGATAATCTCCCTCGATCTGGGACCCCACGCAAGATCTCATCCCGTTGGGTCAAAATGACCATGAGAACGGTGAGCAAAAATCCCAGAACTTCACAGAGGGACCTGATGAATGACCTGCAGAGAGCTGGGACCAAAGTAACAAAGGCTACCATCAGTAACACACTATGCCGAGAGGGACTCAGATCCTGCTGTGCCAGGCGTGCCCCCCTGCTTAAGCCAGTACATGTCCAGGCCCGTCTGAAGTTTGCCAGAGAGCATATGGATGATCCAGAAGAGGATTGGGAGAATATCATGTGGTCAGATGAAACTAAAATAGAACTTTTTGGTAAAAAATCAACTTATCGTGTTTGGAGGAAGAAGAATGCCGAGTTGCATCCCAAGAACACCCACCTACTGTGAAGCATGGGGGTGGAAACCTCATGCTTTGGGACAGTTTTTCTGCAGAGGGGACAGGACGACTGATCCGTGTTAAGGGAAGAATGAACGAGGCCATGTATCATGAGATTTTAAGCCAAAACCACCTTCCATCAGTGAGAGCATTGAAGATGGAATGTGGCTGGGTCTTCCATCAGGACAATGATCCCAAACACACTGCTCGGGCAACGAAGGAGTGGCTCCGTAAAAAGCATTTCAAGGTCCTGGCGTGGTATAGCCAGTCTCCAGACCTCAACCCTATAGAAAATTTGTGGAGGGAGTTGAAAGTCCATGTTGCCCAGTGACAGCCCCAAAACATCACTGCTCTAGAGGAGATCTGCATGGAGGAATGGGCCAAAATACCAGCTACAGTGTGTGCCAACCTGGTGAAGACTTACAGGAAACGTTTGACCTCTGTCATTGCCAACAAAGATTATGTTACAAAGTATTGAGTACTGTTTTGCCCCACTGTAACTAATTTTGTATTTTGAATTCAATACATAGTCAGGCCAGATTAATTATTATCAGCCCGTATCAAAGCCATGTGACTTTTTATTTTCAGTTACTTTATGAAGTTGTATTTCTTAAAAACTAAGACTCATCTAAACTCAGACTCTACATTCACAGTGGACGGTAAACAGTGGACAGTCAAACATCTTAATTAGTTTTCTTCCATAATAAGTGCTGTTTGTTTAAAGCCTTAGCCATAAACCTGTTATTGCACAACAATACAAGTGACCTTTGTCACTAGGGGCACCACAACCCCCAGCATTTTGTTGAGCCAGCCATGTTGCACTGTTATTTTTAAAGCCAGCATGACAGGCCGTGATTCTCTCAGGCTGGTACATGTGATCTAAGCAGCTGAGTTTGCTGAGCAGTGCTTTTGCAGGTTGTAGTCTGCAATCAGACGCCATTGGAACAGCTCTTCTGTCACAGCTCGGTCCCAGGCCTTGGATTACGTACACAAAGCTCAGTCTGGGGGAAATTCCTCCATACGCTCCAGTTAGAGGCCTGTACACTGTGTTGTTCAGCCCATGTTGCCATTGCAATTTTTATAACAGTGATTCAAAGGAAGCAGTTTCAAAGGTCAGCAAGGACTCCAGTGTGTTGGCTCAGATCCAAGAGAGCTCAGAGGATTAGTAATAACGTGCTCTGTGCAACGTGTCACCAGAGTGCCACAGAGTCTCAGAAAGTGAAACTTCGGAAAGAACACTGGACAACTGTTTGAGTTGCGCTAGAGCAGGGAAGGGGAATGGCTGTAACGGAACGCTTGAGCTCTCCAGCTTTTCCAGTCTCTGTTTTTGAAGGAAGCAGTCATTTCTTTTGGCTCTGTGCGCTTTAACGAGGAGCAGCATGTCCACGTAACAACCATGGGCAATGTGTGTGGATGTGTGAGGGGCCATAAAGATGAGTGTTACATCGATCCTGCTAAAGCGCCGCTTAGCCCCGCGCCAAGGGATCTTAGAGGCCGTAGATACTTCCAGAGAAGGAAGAGCAGAAAGCCAGGAGACGTTCAGCCATACGTCTCTATACGGAGCCAAAGTGGGGAGGAAAATAATGAGCTGTTTTGTGATGCTATAGACCAGAGCTCTCAGAACCCAGAACAGGACCAAGTACCACGGCTCAGACGAGGTAGCATTTCCAACGGAGTGTACGTTGGAGAAGTTCCAGTGGTCAAAACCGGTAGACGACCAGCTGTAAAACAGTCTGAGAGAGACAAAATATGGCTCTCTGCTGAACAAAACCTCCATAGAGTTACAAAAAATAAATATACTGCTCCAAAGGATGGCCTTCTGGAGAAGACGTTGCTTCGGAGGCAGCTGCCGAGAGCTGTGAGCTTTAGTGCTGTGGAGCATTTGCTCCGGAGGGGAAATGGCTCCCATGGGAGTAGTGTGGATCATAAACTGGAGAACATTAAAGAGATTATATATGACAGTCGAGCTCACAGGAAGAGGGCCTACACATCGTTGGCTGTTCAATGTCCCCAGCTATTTTCTGGAGACTGTTAGAACACAGCCTGAGTATCAGTAAACAACAACATAAGGTATATAAAAGCTAACAACACAATTCATATTAAGGCCTTTTTTTTTATTTTGTTAACTCAAAGCTTGGCTGACATCTTTATCAGTGGTATTACATGCATTTGCATGACATATTTCCAAAAGAAACCACTCATGTGTAGGATATCCTATGAAATTCTACGATGATCAGTTTTTATTGACGCATGGGTTGTCTTTTACATTGACGTAACACCACTGTAGACTAATGACATGTACGAATCCCTTGTCCTCGGTTGACATCTCTGTGGTTCAGAGAGAAATGTTTATATATCCAAGGTTATTTCCAGCTTCACAGTAAAAGTATGTCATGTGTTTCAACCACAGTGTGTATAATACTAGTAATTTATAGGTGAACCTCAATTATTGTTCCCTGCCTACTACTGTTACTCTAACGTTCTTATGGGGTATATGCTACAGTACTGTGCAAACCATCCTAGGCAGTTCTATATGGTTTTTAGTGTTAAATTTCGCTTATTCTTTAGTTTTGTATGTCACACTTTGTATTTCTACAGTTACAGACTGTGTTCATCTGTTTCTCTACATACTTTGTAAGTCCCTTTACTCCTGTACTCTAATGGTCAGGACCCCCAACAGATCATGTACTATTTTGGTAGTCCCTAGTGGTTAAGGTACTGGAACTAGGAAACCAAAAAGGTCCAGGTCAATCCCATCTCTGCCAAGCTGCCCTGTTGGTCCTTGAGAAATCCCCTTAACCCACAATTGCTTTGGATTGTAAGACTGTCATCAATTGTAGTCGCTCTGGATAAGGGGCGTCTGCAATGCTGTAAATGTAATGGATCAGAAACAGCAAGTGGCTGCTGGCGTTTTAACCACCTCATTGTCCTGCTGGACTGTAGGCATCATCCCTGTGAGCACTGATGAAGGTTTAGAGGATGACAACACAAACTGTGCAAAACAGATAGCACTGTCTCTGATTTCACATCTACAGGTGGACCACTTGGGTGAATGCCCCCTTAATAAAGTGGACAGAGTGAGAAGAGAACAGTGTATTAAAACTCCGCAGCACTGCTGGTGTCTGATCCAGTCATCCAGCACAAACACACCTAACACACCAACCACCATCAGAGTCACTCTGCAGTGCTGAGAATGATCCAGCCACCCAAATAAGTACCTGATCTGTGGTGGTTCCTGTGGGGTCCTGACCATATTAGATAGCAAGTAAAGAGGACGAAACCAGAATGTAGAGAAAACCTGATGGACTACAGTCTGTAATTGTGAACTACAAGTGCAGGTACTGTACATACAAAGTAGGGACCAACTTGTCGATACCAATAGTGAAAATGCTTCTAGTTTGCATTTTTCTCTGGTTTCATTAAAATTACAATTATTATCACATCACAATTTGAGTATACGAATATTTGAATTCTTATTCTGTCTATTCCTTTTTGCTGTAATGCACAGCTGCACTCAAGCTGACATGGACTCCACAGTTTGTGGCAAAATCTATGATCCAAAGTTGCCAGCAAGATTACAACACTGCTTGCTCCAAAGAACATCTTGTGATGTTCTGGAATGCTTACGTTGCTTTGTCTTTCCTTTTAAGTGACCTTGGCATTAATGCTTTATGGGGTCGGTTGATTGTGAACATGACTTATATTGTTTGCAAAGCTTTGAGGTGTTTTTTTTTTTTGTGTCATTTATCCTCTACAGTAATGAATCCTGCTTCACAAAGATCCAGACACAGCTTTTTTAACTAGTGGTCCTCGTCTTTTGGCCCTAAAACAAAAAAAAAAAAACACAACTGTGTGTATACCTATAGATAAATCTTGTTATAGTCATACAGTTTAGTATAATTTTTAGTTTGTAGTTTATATGTACAATGCTGTTCCTTGATTGGTTTTTAGGTACAATATTTGCCTGGATTAGCCTGCAGTGGTGCTTTTTTTTTTTTATTGTCTGGACACATGTTGTGTGGTTTTTTTTGTTTTTTTTTTTGCAGTGTATTTTTTTGGGTTTTTTTGTACATGGTACTCGTGCAGCCATTTTGCTGCACTGATGCTAAGTTTCGTTTGAAATTTTTGAACCCTTTAGAATTTTCTATATTTCTCCATAAATATGACCTAAAACATCATCAAATTTGTCACACAGTCCTAAAAGTAGATAAGAGACCCAGTTAAAAACAAATGAGACAAAATATTAATACTTGGTCATTTATTTATTGAGGAAAATGATCCAATATTCAAACATATAGGTGAGTGGCAAACTAATGTGAAACCTTTGCTTCAGTATCTGGTGTGGACACCAACTTGGAGGAAATTTTAGCCCATTCCCTGCTACAGAACACTTAAACTCCTTGGATGGTTGGGTGGTTTCCTCACATAGCAGCTAGCTGCTCGCTTCAGGGCCTTCCACAACATTTCAATTGGAAATAAGGTCAGACTTTGACTTGGCCATTCCAAAACCTTAACTTATTCTTCTTAAAAATTATTTGGTAGAACGAATTTGGTGTGCTTAGGGTTGTTGTCCTGGGCTGCAGACCCAGCCCCTTCTCTTAATTGCATTCATGGACAGATGTCCTGCATTTTTCCCTTTAGAAAAATGCTCCCTGAATTAATCAGATTAATTGTTCCATCAATTATGCAAGCCGTCCTGGCCCAGATGCAGCAAACAAGGGCCCAAACATGATACTAAACCACCACCATGTTTCATAGATGAGGTAAGTTTCTTATGCTGGATGTAGTGTTTTCTTTCTCCAAACATGACACTTTTCTTTTAAACCAAAAGTTCTTTTTTGGTTCTCATCCGTGCTACAAACATTCTTCTTTCCAATAGCCTCTGGCTTGTCCCAAACAAATGTGAAATCTTTATCAAAACTGGCAGACGACAGCAATTTCTTTTTTGGAGAGCAGTGGCTTTCTCCCTTGCAACCCCTGCCAGGCACACCATGTTTTTTCAATGTTTTCTTCTGATGGGTGGACTCATGACCATAACCATTAGCCAATGTGAGATAGGCCTTCAGTTTTTGCTTAGAGGTCCTTTGTGACTTCGCCAACTATTACAACACACCTTGCTCTGAGTGATCTTGTTTTTGTTTTTTTTCGACCACTCCTGGGGAGGGTAACAATGTTCTTGAATTTCCTCCATTTGTTTTCACAGTGCCTATCTGACATGAATTGGTGGAGGTCCAAACTCTTAGAGTGGTTTGTAACCTTTTCCAGCCTGAATGAGGCATCAACAAACTCTTTTTCTGAGTTCCTCAGAAAATCTCTTTGTTTCGTGCTATGATACCCTTCAAAAAACATCTCATCTGTGGTGAAGAGCAGACTTTGATAGATCCCTGTTTCTTTAAATAAAAAGTGCCCACTCACACCTGATTGGTCCCCATCCACACTGATTGAAAACACCCTGACTTCAATTTCCATTCACCTTCAAAGTAACTGCTAATCCTAGAGGTTTCACATATTTTGGCCACTCACTAATATGTAATATTGGAATCATTTTCCTCAATAAATAAATGACCAAGTATAAATTTGTCTCATTGTTTAACTGGGTTCCCTTTTTTCTTTTATCTACTGTTTTGAAAATCTGATGATGTTTTGGGTCATATTTACGCCAGAAATATAGAAAAAAAAAATTGCTACTGTTTCCAAACTTTCAAGCACCATGTATAAAGGTATCATTGACCTGTCCGTGCAATCAAGCAATATATTATTGTTTTGGCCACATAGTGAGCTTTTTCCCACCTCTCCGTTTTTAATTATTTGTACTTATTATTTAGGACGTAGTTAATTCTTACATAGAACTAGACGGACAGGGGTTTTGGTTCCCATTTTGGAGTCTTGGTTTCTCCTCAAGGTTTCTTCCTCATCACATTTAGGGACTTTTTCTTGCCACTGCCACCCTAGGCTTGCTCAGTTAGGGCTGTGGGCCTACATAGTTGTAAAGCTGCTTTGATACAATGCTCTACTGTAAAGGGTGCTGTAGAAATAAATTTGACTTGACTTCAAGAAATGCTTTTTATGCTGTGTTTGCATATGATTTCTTTAGGACCTTAAGTAATCTGTGGTTGTTCTCCACAGATCTCGTACATCCATGTCACGGGCGAGTCCGAGGACATGACAGCCAAGGAAAAGCTTCTGCTCTGGTCCCAGCAGATGACTAAAGGCTACGCTGGTGTCCGCTGTGACAACTTCACTACCTCCTGGAAGGATGGAAGACTGTTTAACGCTATCATTCACAAACACAGGTAATAACAGAAACCATTTAAGTGTTGGATAGTGTTAGTTATGACTGAAAAATGAAATATAATAGCTTCAAATAAACAAAATCTGAAATGAGTCAGAATGGGTATTTAGCACCTCATCTTTGGGGAACATGAGGCTTTAATCATGTTAGAGCCAATTCAATATTTAGGTGACCTAGACACACATTTTCCTGTCTAAATATAGCTTTGTCCCATTTCTGTTACTGTACATAGTTACAGTGGATACTGGGAAATGTATCTCCTGTCAGGTCCTAGCTAAGACAGGAGCCTTCTGATTTTGGTTTCTATTATCTGCTTTGTTTCAGGATTCCATAAAACACTAAAGCTGATCTTCTGTTTATTTAAACTTTATTATAAACATATTAATTAATTAAATGTCTTGGTCCTCCCAAGGTTTCTTCCTTAGAACATTTAAGGATATTTTCCCTTGCCACTCTTGCCATAGGTTGGCTCAGTTAGGGCTGTGGGCCTAGATATTTGTAAAGCAGCCTTGAGACAATGTTCTGTAGTAAAAAGCGCTATAGAAATAAATCGGACTTGACTAAAATACAACAGTTATACATGTAAAAAAAACCTGCCTCAATGTAATGCCAACCTATTTTTTGTTTTAATCTGTTATAACTACAGCATAATGCTCCCTTTACATTGCGAACTCATATTTCTTGCTGCAGGCCTGACCTGGTGGATATGAGCAAAGTATCAATACAGAGTAACAGATCAAACTTGGAGCATGCATTCTCTGTGGCTGAGCAGCTGGGAGTGGCTCGGCTGCTGGACCCAGAGGGTGAGTCCTGTAAATGCAGGTGTTCATTTCTCTGTGTGGTTCCTGACAGAAATGTGTTGTGTTGCTGGGAAAAGTTATCTGTGTCAACTAACAAAGCAAAAGTGAACATGTGTTATATATTGCAAGTGCTAAAAAACTAAATGCAAGTGTAAATATGACGTAGGACTGGTAGCCTAGTGGTTAAGGTACTGGACTTTGGACCAGAAGGTCCAGGGTTCAAATCCCACCTCTGCCAAGCTGCCGCTGTTGGGTCCTTGAGCAAGACCCTTAACCCACAATTGCTTGGATTGTAAGATTGTATCAATTGTAAGTCGCTCTGGATAAGGGCGTCTGCTACATGTATTACATTTTTCCATGAAGACTGAATAGTGTGTTATTTAGGGAACTGGAGAGTAATTTAATCTGCCATCACAAGTTCGGAAGGATTTCAGACGCAGCTCTTTGTAGACTGACGTACTTTTACTCTGATTTCAAACAGATGTGGATATAACATCTCCAGATGAGAAGTCAGTCATTACCTACGTATCAACGTTATATGATGTCTTCCCTAAAGTACCGGAGGGTGCTGAAGGCATCAGTGCAAATGTGAGTACAGACCAAAAACATTTGTGTATTTAACAGGGGTGTAATGCACTCTGCTCACGATACGATTCATGACGATTGATTTTACATTCAATAAAAGACATTTCTTTTTTATTTCTGAGGTGTGAACAATGCAACTCAATGCACATTTTCTTGTATAGGTTTCTAAACAAACATCTCCTGCAATTAAAATAATTTTAATAATTATAAATGTAAATAAGTGCTATCTTAAATTTAAAATGAGACCCTGCTATCATGCCCAGTTTGTCAAACACCTTTTTCTATCAATTATGTTTGTGAAAAGAACTATACAAATATCTTTAAACATCTCAAAATCCCTTCAGTTTCCATTGGAGAAGATATGAAGGAAGATATGCCATATATAATGTATGTTTGTGCCCTCTGGTGTTGAAATGTCCAATAATAGAAGGCAGGCGATATGTCCGTGACACTGACACAATGCAAATCGTGACATTTTTGCATTGTGTTTAAAATAAATATAATATTGGAAGGCGTTATGAAATACTTCAGCTTTTTAGTTGTTCACTGTTGTACTACCTTTTGCATATGAAGGATATCCCTGACATGTCAGCTATGTGGTGGTGAGACATCATAAAAGGGTTTAGTTTGAGTGTCACTCTTTAAATTTTGCGAATTACCAGCTGTACACTGCAGTGGTGCTCTGGTGATATGATCATGGATTCAAACCACCTGGTGATGAGCATTGCTCACCTACCAATGAATCAGATGTTTGAATTGCTGTTACTCTCCTTAGTGTTGATGTAATTGTACCTGCTTTTTTCCTTTTTCAGGATGTTGATTTTAAATGGGTGGAATATCAAAATATGGTCAATTACCTCATCCAGTGGATCAAACATAATGTGTCTGTCATGTCAGACAGAAATTATCCCAGTAACCCTGTGGAGCTTAAGGTAAGACATCACATGTATTTAAATCTTAAGCTAGGGGTTCAGTTCATTCGTAGTACAAAGGCCTGTAGTTTAAGTGGAAGTTCCATTTGGAAAACTGCATTCGATTTAGTAGGAGTTTAGACGAGTGAGGACAGGACAGTTGATTGTCCTTGTAGTATTTAGCAGCTGCCATTACTAGCACTTGTGCTGGTTCCAATACAGTGTAAAACATCTTTAGTATTGGAAATGTGCTGTCTTGTATTTTTCACTATGACATAGTTATATTTGTATTTTTAAGATTATTTAACCTGTTTCTAGATTTTGAATATTTATTATATTTTTAAATAACATAGTAACATAACATAACGTAATTGCTAGAGATTTTGGCCGATTCCGATTTCTTTCCGTCTAAGAATTATAGAAGACAGCATACAGAAACACTTTTGTTCAACCTTTCTTTTAATGGAAACTTCATTGGTAAAGAAACACAGCTGGGCTGCTGACTTTTGCCTGGCTCTGCACTGTCACTAGCTTTAGCTTTAACCTCTTTACCTTGGTTAATTTAGTCAGATTCCACATATTCAGTGGTGAGATGCTGTTTAAACTGTGTCCAAAATAAATTCCTACACCCTCATTAGTGTCCCTATTTCCTCATTCATTTTGCGCATCTCTAATAATAACACAAGACTCGTCACTCAGCTGCAGAGATCTGGGTTTGAGCTTTGCCTTCTAGTCCGGTTTGGCAGCACACACAAATATGATCAGCTGAGGGAGGGGAGCGTGGGACTGTGGTAGCCTAGCGGGTAAGGTACTGGACTCTGGCCCAGAAGGTCCAGGGTTCAAATCCCACCTCTGCCAAGCTGCCACTGTTGGGTCCTTGAGCAAGACCCTTAACCCACAATTGCTTGGATTGTAAGATTGTATCAATTGTAAGTCGCTCTGGATAAGGGCGTCTGCTAAATGCTGTAAATGTAAATGTAAATGGGAGCGGAGGTCAGTCATGGGCAACCGGACCCTTACTCAGCCTTGCTAAGGACCGGTGTTCCATCCAGAAACCAAGAAAAGGCAGGGACAAAAATACTGGCAGACAGTATTCCTTCTGTTAATAAAAATGCTTACGATAAGTCCACTTCTATGTCAATACAATGAACAAAATTAAATTGAGTAATAGATGTAGAGAAATGGGTTGGATTATCTTTCAAACTATATCGTATGCCAAATAATGTAAGTGAACATGTATAAGTGTGTTTATATGTAAGAAAAACGCATATTTTTCAATAATACTTTCTAATATAATGGGTCGCAGCGTATGAAGCTGCCAGCTTGCATTCCATAAGGAATATCATTCCTCCTGTTATTAATGACTATTAAAGCCTTTGTTCAGACAAGTCCCTGCTGAACTTCAGATGATCACTCATATAGTAGAAGACGTCTTTGCAAACAATCTCTTTGAATGTAGAAAAAATATAGCATTTGCTTGATAACTATTTGCATTTTCTTCTGTTTTATAGGCACTTTATTCACAATACCTGCACTTCAAGGAGAGTGAAATCCCACAAAAAGAGAATGAGAAGACCAAAATCAAGCAGCTTTACAAAATGTTAGAGGTTGGTGACGTTGAAAGCGTGGTACATACAGTGAGGTCTTTTTAATACAGTGGTGCTTGAAAGTTTGTGAACCCTGTAGAATTTTCTATATTTCCACAATAAATATGACCTAAAACATCATCAAATTTTCACACAAGTCCTAAACGTAGGTAAAGAGAACCCAGTTAAACAAATGAGACAAAAATATTATACTTGGTCATTTATTTATTGAGGAAAATGATCCAATATTACATATTAGTGAGTGGCAGAAGTATGTGAATCTTTGCCTTTCAGTACCTGGTGTGACTTCCCCTGTGCAGCAATAAACTGCAGCTAAACGTTTCCTGTAACTGTTTGTTGATCAGTTCCTGCACACCGGCTTGGAGGGAATTGTAGCCCATTCCTCCGTACAGAAGAGCTTCAGCTCTGGCGATGTTTGGTGGGTTTCCCTCACATTAACTGCTCACTTCAGGTCCTTCCACAAGCATTTCGATTGATTGGAATTAAGGTCAGGACTTCCTTTGGACTTGGGCCATTCCAAAACATGAACTTTATTCTCTCTTTAAACCATCTTTTGGTAGGAACGACTTGTGTGCTTAGGGTCGTTTGTCTTGCTGCATGACCCACCTTTCAGGGCAGATTCAGTCATGGACAGATGTCCTGACATTTTCCCTCCTTTAGAATTCTTCTGATATTAATTTCAGAATTCATTGTTCCTTCAATGATGGCAAAAGGGGCCATCCTGGCCCAGATGCAGCAAAACACAGGCCCAAAACCTTGATACTACCCACCACCCATGTTTTCCAGATGGGATAAGGTTCTTAAGCTGGAATGCAGTGTTTTCCTTTCTCCAAACATAATGTTTTTCTTTTAAACCACAAAGTTCTATTTTTGTCTCATTCGTCCATAAAACTTTCTTCCAATAGCCTTCTGGCTTGTCCACGTGATCTTTAGCAAACTACAGACGAGCAACAATGTTCTTTTTGGAGAGCAGTGGCTTTCTCCACTTTCTGTAACCCTGCCATGCACACCATAGTTGTTCAGTGTTCTTTGGACAGATTGTGTACAAATGGAGGAAATTCAAGACCACTGTTACTCGACCAGAAAAGACCAACAAGAGCAAGACGTGTAATAGTTGGCGAGGTCACAAAGGATACTTCAGGATACTTTATCTTGCGGATAAAGTCCTTTAATCTTTGTGACCTCGCCAACAATTACACGTCTTGCTCTTGTTGGTCGGGTAACAGTGGTCTTCAGTTTCCTCCATTTGTACACAATCTGTCTGACTGTGGATTGGTGGAGTCCAACCTCTTTAGAGATGGTTTCGTAACTTTTTCAGCCTGATGAGCATCGACAACTTTTTTTCTGAGGTCCTCAGAAATCTCCTTTGTTTGTGCCATGATACACTTCCACAAACATGTTGTGAAGAGCAGACATTGATAGATTGTTATCCCATAGATTGAAAACACCTGACTCTAATTTCACCTTCAAATTAACTGCTAATCTTAGAGGTTCACATACTTTTGCCGCTCACTAATATGTAATATTGGATCATTTTCCTCAATAAATAAATGAGCAAGTATAATATTTTTGTCTCATTTGTTTAACTGGGTTCTCTTTATGTACTGGTGTGAAAAGCTGATGATGTTTTAGGTCATATTTGTGCAGAAATATAGAAAATTCTAAAGGGTTCACAAACTTTCAAGCACCACTGTATAACAATAATTACCTGAGAGGGCACAACTGATGCTCTAGTGAACAGACACTGAAAGCAAAAAGATAACACGTGTTTTACTGGATCTTTTAACATATTTTAAAACACTGACAAGCATGCCTTCATCCAAGCTTTTGACAAAACTTCTGTCCGAGGGCAAATACACTAAAGCAGTGTTGCTGCTCAACTAGTTTTTGTGCAAGCAGTGTTTTTCGTTATGTTGTTAAGTGTTTCCGTGTAAGTGTGTAACATGACGACCGTGCTGTCGATATGAATATCTGAGATATGTTTTTTTATGTTGGGATGCAGGGACCTCTGGATGGAGTTCGGACGCATTCAGCTGCTGCCGGGGGTTACCACCCCAAACGATGTGGAGAAAGGAATGGGGCAAACTGATTATAGGCTATGCTTGAGAGGGAGAAGAGTCTGAGGGCCTGAGGTTGAACAGGTACAAGACCAGAACCATTTTATTTTTTCATTTCTCCATCTCTAGAGTTCATTGGCAGTACAGAATGAAAAATTAGATTCACTGCACTGTGTATTCAACCCAAAATCAGGGAAAATGTTGGGGACCAGGTGTTTTTTTCTACATTTACTTGGACTTTTAGTTTATTGCAGACAGTATCAAAAACTGAGATATTTCATGTTTTGTTCTGGGTCAGGCATCGCATTCTGGCATTCTGCTGGCATTTTAGGCCAGCCACACGTTCCAAAAAGGAATTGGGCCACGGTAAAAATATTTCCCACTTTGTAATTCTTGGCCATTCCTTTTTTGACACAGAGGATACCCCAAAGCGATTTAGTGTTTCAGGTGTGATTTTGTCTTCCTGCAAAACCACATTTTAAAGATGTGCAAACAGGGGGGACTTGGTGCTGATAAAACTGTCTGTATGGTCCTATTCGTGTTTGATCCAGGGAGCACATGGCGTCCCATTTTATTTTATACTGATTCATCTGAACCACAATTACAACATTTCCAGTGTGTGAAGGTCCATCCTAGATGCCTCCGAGCCCAGAGAAGTCGGTGCTACTTCTGGACATGATTAACATGAGGCTTTTTTTGCACAGTAAAGTTTTAAGGAAGTGGCATTTGTGAATGTAACTCTGTATTGTAGTTGCTTGACAAAAGTTTGCAAAAGTAACCCATTGCCCATGTGGTTATATCAGCTATTGATGAATGGCGGTTGGTTCCTTGATGCAGTGCAGTCTGAGGGATTGAAGGAGGTCACGGGGGGTCTTCAATTCATTAAGCTTGTGTCCTTTACGGCAATGAAATTCCTCCCCGAATTCCTTGAACTGTTTTTAATGATGTTATGTACTGTAGAGGGGAAAGACAATTTCAATCATTAGACATATTTTCTCATTCATGTGTTGACAAACTGGAGATCCTCTGGCTAATCTTGGCTCATTCAGAGACTCCAGGCATTTCCCTGGATGTTGGCTTTGTACCAAAACCATGAATTCAATTCACCTGTTTGAATTTCATGTCATTATTTAGGTTTGTTTTAAATTGCCACTCGTCCCCAGTTTTTTTTGGAATGTGTTGCAGGAATGAAATGTGGGAAATGGACGGTTTATTTAACAAACAAAATGACGTTGACCAGACCAAAACATGAAATATCTTTCAGGTTATTCTGCCTGCAATGCAATGAAATTAAAAAGTAAAAGAAAAAAAATGTCAGGAAAAACACTGTTTTTTGATGCGGCATTTTCCATACTGTCCCAACTTTTTCTCTGATCTCGGGTTGTAGTTTTGGCTCATTTTTCATATCCTGGACAGGGTTAAGGGTTTAAGGGTCCAGACTCCTGTAGGTCCACTGGGCAACAAGCAGAAGGGCACAGAAAAAGGGTTTTTTGCACACTGGCAAGGGTGTGGTGTCCAACACCTCCCCTATCTCTATGGGCAGCAGTTGTGCATGTGTGATGCCGGGACTTGGTTGGAAATTCAACCTCCAAGGCCCGGGGTTCACAGTGATATGGGGTTTATCAATTGGCCACCTGTGCCAAACAAGAGCACCTGCACTGTTTATTAGCGTGGGTAAAAGTCCTGGAATCTTAAAATAACAATAGGTGCCAAACCCATGGAAAAATTAAGAAGAAATTGTTCCTGTTTTTCCTGCTACGTCAACCTTATCTCAGTAAAGGGGGGACCTGACATCGGCATTCATTTTGAAAACAAGTACACTCTTATTGTATAGTAATAGTGTCTTTTCAGGATAGGCTCTGTGTTTGAATGGTGGGTTGTGTTTGTAGGGTGTGTGTTTTGGAGTACAGAGCTGGGTCTGGGCACTCTTATGTAAGGGCAATCTTGCAGTCTGACTCAGAATGAAAGTTTTAATATTTATAGGCAGTGCTGTTTGGTCTTGCCTGGGACCTCCGTTGCTGATATTTTGTACACTAATCCAGGTAATTATAGGTCTGCTATTCAATATAATGGCAAAATGAGTCTATTGAGGGTGGATGAGTGTGGATGAGTGTGAACGGTGGGTGTGTCTGCCTTGGCATTACAGCCAGTGTTCTCTCAAACACACTGTAACTGTCTGAACCTGTAGCGGCTCATCGGTCTGAGAAGAATGTTAGGTGTTTTTCTCCAGAGGGAAATATGACCGGGGGCTGGCGTTTCTGCTGTTCAAAGTGAGCTTATAAATGGCTGCGGCTAGAACCCTGTGCTCGTAGACAACTTGGACTTGGAGGACTGTGTCTAGATACGGTGCTAGAGATCGGTCTTTGCTGTGTTAGTCGGTGGCACTGCCATCATGCACAGCAGCCTGGTTTGCCTCAGTAGTGGGTCGTCTGTGAGCAACAGCACTCTGACCAGCCTTGGCTCTGCTGAGAACATGCTTTCTGGAGCCCAAGAGCCTTACTCCAGCACCCCGTTCTATTTCAGCAACAGCTCTGGGTACGGGGACAGGTGAGGTTTATAGCGCATCAGGAACAAAGCAGAGGATTGCTTTTGATGTGCTGTTTTTGAGGCAGTAATTTGGCATGGATAGCACTGAATTATTTTGTGTTGTGATCCTTAATGTAGACTTGAAATGCTGCAGCAAGTAGCAAACAGAGTTCAACGAGACTGTGCAAGTGGGGAGGACAAACTGGCCTTAGCACGGACAGCTCTGCAGTCTGTAAGTACAGAATCGACAGGACGCCTTATTGCTTGTGCTCGCGAAGCTGATTTATTCTGACCTTTCCTGCAGGATATAAAGAGGCTGGAATCTGGAATCCAGCTGCAGAATGAACCTGAAATTGCAGCGTACCTCCTGGACTGTGAGAACCTTTTGAGGCAGCAAGTGGTAGACATTCAGATTCTAGTGGATGGGAAGTTTTATTTGGCAGATCACTTAGTGCAGAGGTTAGAAACCTTTATGAGGTTATCGAATCCGTTACTAACCACGATTCCGTCTTTGACAAACTGACCTAATGTGTATAAATGGTTTTCCATAGAGTGTCCAAGCTTCGCGATGACCTGCTGGCCCTCAGGGCCGATTGCGCTTCGGTATACAGCAAGGGACGCACGCTGAGCACGGACCAGACCAAGATGATGATCTCCGACATCACGCAGAGCTTGAACTCTGGTTTCTCTCAGAACGTCGGCGTGGGTCTGAGTCCTCTATCCTCTGGGCTTACCCCAGCCATGACGACGGGCATAGCGGGGACACTTACTCCTGGCTTACAGCCTGCACTAGGCGTCAGAGGTTCCATGGAGCCAGGGGTTTTCCAACACCTAAAACACATGCAGATTCGCAAGCCCATGCTCAGGTCAGCCTTTGTCGACTCGAGTTTGTCAGAAGAAGAGGTCAATATGAAGTTTGTGCAGGACCTGCTTAACTGGGTGGAAGAGATGCAGGTGAGAATGCTGGTGGGATTTTGCTTTGATGGTCATTTAGAGGAGTAAAATCAGTCTGGTGCTGGTAGAAATAAAACACTGTTGTTTTTCGTACCTTGGAAGGCACAAGTAGATCAAGGAGAATGGGGATCTGATCTTCCGAGTGTTGAATCCCATTCGGAAAATCACAGAAATGTTCACAAGGCCATTGAGGACTTCCAGATGAGCATTAAGGAAGCCAGACTTAGTGAGGTACGGCTTGATTTGGGCTTTCCAATGTCCTTTTGGTGACGACAGCTATTGTGGAGTCACAGTTTCTTCTTGTTACTTAACCTTTCAGATTCAGATGACGCACCCACTGAAACAAAGTTACACGGAAGAGCTGGGGCTCTTAGAAAACCGATACGGGAGACTACTGGCAAGTCAAATAAAAACACTGATTTTGCACCAAGTTCATTAGATCCTTTGACTAGTTTCAGTTCGTTTCCACTGATATCCAATGTCTTATTTCTTTAGAACTCTTCTAGAGAGAGGCAGAAGCACCTGAACAGTCTACATGACTTTGTGGCACGTGCAACCCAAGAGTTAATTTGGCTTAATGGGAAAGAGGAAGAGGAGGTCGCTTTTGATTGGAGTGAGCGCCACAGTAACATCTCCAGAAAGAAAGAGTACCATGCTGTGAGTGCTATGAATTATATGTATTATTTTTACTATTGCCTTTAGTGAGTTTTGCATGCAACATACTTCAGTGTTTCTAATAATAATAGTAGTAGTAGTAATAATAATAATAATGTATAATTTGCACACTGTGAAGGGGTCTTCAAACCACAACCATAATGTATTCTCCAATAGAAAATGTGTGGTTTTCATGAAAATGCTTAATGCTTCTAAAGATGTGCAATAAAGTATTCGTACGCCTCGGAAAATATGCCTAAGATTAATGTCCATATTATATTATAAGATAATTAAATCTACGTAACCCACGCATTCCCTTGCCGGATACATGAGCTGTCGTGTAAACACATGCAGCATCAGTGTAAGCAGACCGCACTGCGGTGGTAGAAACCACTGTAATACCTGCTCGTGTCATAAATATATCAGGCAGTATGTTGTACTGTCACATAAAAGACAGTTTGCAATTCCTTAAATGTGATTGTAATTCCAAACGAATTAACAACTTGAACTGAGGTACCACTGTACATAGAGAACATAGTGTTGGGACTGTGGTAGCCTAGTGGTTAAGGTACTGGGCTATGGACCAGAAGGTCCAGGGTTCAAATCCCCACCTCTGCCAAGCACCTCCTTGAGCAAGGCCCTTAACCCACAATTGCTTGGATTGTAAGGCTGTATCAATTGTAGTCTGATAATGTAAGTGGGAATTTCTGAAGTTGTGGGGTGACAGCATTAATGTTGGGACTTTGGTAGCCTAGCGAGTAAGGACTATGGATCAGACTATGGATCAGAAGGTCCAGGGTTCAAATCCCACCTCTGCCAAGCTACCACTGTTGCGTCCTTGAGCAAGGGTAAGCTCTGGATAAGGACGTCTGCTAAATGTTGTAAATGTAAATGTTGTTTGCCTCGTCAAATATAGGAACTGATGCAAGAGCTCGACAAGAAGGAGAGGGTTATCAAGTCAGTGCAGGACCAGGCTGACAGTCTTCTGCAACATCTACATCCAGCCAGGCTTA
This sequence comes from Ancistrus triradiatus, assembly GCA_025084515.1. Lineage (NCBI taxonomy): Eukaryota > Metazoa > Chordata > Actinopteri > Siluriformes > Loricariidae > Ancistrus > Ancistrus triradiatus. Next base: position 181,211 of record JAJAGP010001279.1, on the reverse strand, counting down.
CCATTGAGGTAAAACCACTGTGTAAGACATAGGATATCATAAAAAAGTCAGCTTTTTTGACAGTACAAAACAGAAAACGTGCATATTTTATACATCTTGCGTATTAGAATTGTTTTCCTGTCAATTCTCAGGCATATAAAGCTGCCATGCAGACACAGTGGAGCTGGATCTTGCAGCTCTGCCACTGTGTGGAGCAGCACCTAAAAGACAATGCTGTTTACTTTGAGGTAAATAACAGTCTTATCATCTTTGCTTCACTGTTGGTTCGTTGTCAGGCTTGACTGACTAAATCTTTGGCGGTATTCCCTCAACAGTTCTTCTCTGATGCCAAAGAGTGTTTGGACTACCTTAAGAGCCTTCAAGATTCCATTAGCAGAAAATATGGGTGTGACAGAACTAGTAGCCTGCATAGGCTAGAGGATCTCATCCAGGAGTCCATGGTTGGTATTACTGCATACATTGCAATGCTGTAGTAAATAACGTGTGTCACAGGGTCAGGCCCATTCCATTACTAGACATACAAGGTCCAAGTGGTTCTGTGCTGTCACTGCAGGATGAAAAGGAGCAGCTTCTTCAGTACCGCAGCACTGTGGCTGGCTTGGTGGGTCAGGCCAAGTCCATTGTTCAGCTCAAGCCTCGCAACCCAGAGAACCCCATCCGAACGTCCATTCCTGTCAAATCCATCTGTGATTATCGTCAGATAGAGGTGATCCTGTTTGTAGACTCTTAGAAATTACGTGTGAGTGTGTGTTAAGCATGGTTATAAGGCTGGATTTGGTGAATGTTTCACACTATGACGGCAGAGGATTCATTTTTATATATTCACGACGTTGCGTACAGTGGTGCTTGAGAGTTTGTGAACCCTTTAGAATTTTCTAGATTTCTGCATAAATATGACCTAAAACATCGTCAGAAGTCCTAAAAGTAGATAAAGGGAACCCATTTAAACAAATGAAAGAAAAATATTATAATTGGTCATTCATTTATTGAGGAAAATGATCCAATATTACATATTAGTGAGTGGGAAAAGTATGTGAACCTCTACGATTAGCAGTTTATTTGAAGGTGAAATTAGTCAGGTGTTTTCAATTAATGGGCTGACAATCAGGTGTGAGTGAGCACCTGTTTTATTTGAAGAATAGGAATCTATCAAAGTTTGCTCTTCACAACATCCTTGTGGAAGTGTATCATGGCACGAACAAAGGAGATTTCTGAGGACCTCAGAAAAAGAGTTGTTGATGCTCATCAGGCTGGAAAAGGTTACAAAACCATCTCTAAGGAGTTTGGACTCTTCCAAATCCACAGTCAGACAGATTGTGTACAAATGGAGGAAATTCAAGACCATTGTTACCCTCCCCAGGAGTGGTTGACCAACAAAAGATCACTCCAAGAGCAAGGCATGTAATAGTTGGTGAGGTCACAAATGACCCCAAGGTAAACTTCTAAGCAACTGAAGGCCTCTCTCACATTGGCTAATGTTAATGTTCATGAGTCCACCATCAGAAGAACACTGACCAACAATGGTGCATGGCAAGGTTGCAAGGAGAAGCCACTGCTGTCCAAAAAGAACATTGCTGCTCATCTGCAGTTTGCTACAGATCATGTGGACGAGCCAGAAGGCTACTGGAACAATGTTTTTATGGACATGATGAGACCAAAATAGAACTTTTTGGTTTAAAAGAAAAGCGTTATGTTTGGAGAAAGGAAAACACTGCATTCCAGCATAAGAGCCTCATCAAATCTGTGAACATGGTGTGTGGTAGTATCATGGTTTGGGCCTGTTTTGCTGCATCTGGGCCAGGACGGCTTGCCATCATTGATGGAAACAATGCATTCTGAATTATATCAGAGAATTCTAAAGGAAAATGTCAGGACATCTGTCCATGTACTGAATCTCAAGAGAAGGTGGGTCATGCAGCAAGGACAGCGACCCTAAGCACACAAGACGTTCTACCAAAGAATGGTTTAAAGTCAATGTTTGGAATGGCCAAGTCAAAGTCCTGACCTTTAATCCAATGGAAATGCTGTGTGGAAGGACCTGAAGTGAGCAGTTAATGTGAGGGAAACCCACCAACATCCCAGAGCTGAAAGCTGTTCTGTACGGAGGAATGGGCTAAAATTCCTCCAAGCCGGTGTGCAGGACTGATCAACAGTTACAGGAAATGTTTAGCTGCAGTTATGCTGCACAGGGGGGGTCACACCAGATACTGAAAGCAAAGGTTCACATACTTTTGTCACTCACTAATATGTAATATTGGACCATTTTCCTCAATAAATAAATGACAACGTATAATATTTTTGTCTCATTTGTTTAACTGGGTTCTCTTTATCTACTTTTAGGACTTGTGTGAAAATCTGATGATGTTTTAGGTCATATTTATGCAGAACTATAGAAAATTCTAAAGATTTCACAAACTTTCAAGCACCACTGTATATAATATAATAATAATAATAATAATAATAATAATATATTTTTAAATTCCCAGCCATTTCAACCACAATTCTAGCATTGTACTTGTCTGTGAAGCATGTTTGAATTCTCATGCTTTGACTTTGGATCATTCAGGTAGGGTTGGGTGATGTAGCAAAAAATATTATACCACAATATTGATTTGATTTATTGCACCTTTTGCTGTAATGAGAACATGCACTTGGGCCAACATGGACTGAAACAAGTTTGTGCAAAATCCGATGATTCATGTTAACCCAGCATGATTTCACAATACTCCAAAGAGCATCTTGGGATGTTATTAAATGCTTGACTTTTTCTGTCTTCAAGTACACTGATAAAAGCTTGAGAGGGTTAGGCCAGGTAACTGTGGAGGAAAGTCATGACATTCAGCCACTTGACGCTTTTTTGGTCTTATTATTTGGTTTTATTTGTGACTTTATCCTGCTGGCAGTATGAATCATTTTCCACAAAGATCCAGACCAGCCTTTTCACTAGTGCTCTCAGACTTTTGGCCCCAACTGTAGCTTCCTCACAAAACCACTACTGTTCTCTTTTTTTGGTAAATAGGTGTGTCTTCTCTTTGCCAACATGGGGATTAAAGCTGTTTTCTTCCTTTTTGCCTCACAGATAACCATATACAAAGACGATGAGTGTGTGCTGGCCAATAACTCTCACCGAGCTAAGTGGAAGGTGATCAATCCCTCAGGGAATGAGGCCATGGTGCCTTCTGTTTGCTTTAGCGTGCCTCCACCCAATAAGGAGGCGGCTGACATGGCCAGCCGGTGAGCACTGCGCAGTCTAAAAACGATTTCAATCACAATGTAATTTATGTTTTCTTAAATCCACAGTACAGGTATGCACCGTTTAATGTTCAAACGGATAAACTTTATTGATTTTTTGCAACGATTCACTCATTTTGAATGTGATGCCTGCAACACGTTCCAAGACAGTTGGGACAGGAGCATGTTTCCCACTGTGTTACATCACCTTTCCTTTTAACACCACTCAGTAAGCATTTGGGAACTGAGGATACTAATTGTTCTTTCCCATTCTTGCTTGATGTACAACTTCAGTTGCTCAACAGTCCGGGGTCTCCGTTGTCGCATTTTGAGCTTCATAATGCGCCACACATTTCAATGGGAGACAGGTCTGGACTGCAGACAGGCCAGTCTAGTACCCACACTCTTTTACTATGAAGCCACGCTGCTGTAACACGTGCAGAATGTGGCTTGGCATGGTCTTGCTGAAATAAGCTAAGACGTTGCTTGGATGGCAGCATATGTTGCTCCAAAACCTGTATGTACCTTTCAGCATTAATGGTGTCTTCACAGATGTGCAACTTACCCATGCCATGGGCACTAACACACCCCCATACCCTTAGAGATGCTGGCTTTTGAACTGAGCACTGATAACAATCTGGACAGTCCTTTTCCTCTTTGGCCAGGAGGACACGACGTCCATGATTTCCAAAAACAATTTGAAATGTGGACTCGTCAGACCACAGGACACTTTTCCACTTTGTATCAGTCCATCTCAGATGAGCTCGGGCCCAGAGAAGCCGGCGGCGTTTCTGGGTGTTGTTGATATATGGCTTTCGCTTTGCATGGTAGAGTCTTAACTTGTAGTTGTAGATGGAGCGACGAACTGTGTTCACTGAAGATGATTTTCTGAAGTGTTCCTGAGCCCATGTGGTGATATCCCTTACAGAATGATGTCACTTTTTAATGCAGTACCACCTGAGGGATCGAAGGGCACGGGCATTCAATGTTGGTTTTTGGCCTTGCTGCTTACTTGCAGAGATTCCTCCAGATTCTCTGAATCTTTTGATGATATTATGGACTGAAGATGATGAAATCCCTAAATTCTTTACAACTGCACATTGAGAAACCTTGCTTGTGAATGACTGAGCTTTTCGAGGATGCTCCCTTTATACCCAATCATGACACTCACCTGTTTCCAATGAACTTGTCCACCTGTGGAATGTTCCAAACAGGTGTTTTCTGGGCATTCCTCAACTTTCCCAGTCTTTTGTTGCTCCTGTCCCAACTGTTTTGGAACGTGTTGCAGGCATCAAATTCAAAATGAGTGAATATTTGCAAGAAAAACCACAATGTTTATCCGTTTGAACATTAAGTATCTTGTCTTTGGAGAGGAAAGGATTAGCAAATCGTCGTATTCAGTTTTTATTTATGTTTTACACAACATCCCAACGTCGTTTTTGGGTATTTCAAGTTTTATAAAAGATACAAAGGACAGAATTACTATATTATACAGTACTGTTTTCATATTGTGTTTTAAGTAAAATTATTGTTTAAAATAAAAGACGATGTGCAAAGTATTTAAACGACAGTGTCACTATTCCATTTCACAGACCATAACGCTTTAAATATGTTAAATGGCGCATTCCTGTACTCTTGCCTCCTAATAATGTCGTGCCTTCTTTATGTATGTGAATGTGTATTATTCCTGGGACTCATTCTGTATTTGTTGTCTTTGATCAGGATTGAACAGCTGTACCAGAACGTCCTAGCACTGTGGCAACCACTCCCATATTAACATGAAGAGTGTAGTGTCCTGGCACTACCTGATGATGGATATCCGCACCATCCGCCAAAAGCACCGTGGCCTCTGTAAGCAGATTAGTGTTTGTTCTTTGTGTGAGGTAACCTGAGAAAATAAGTGCTGTAAGGGCTGGGAGGATCACAAAGCGTTAGGACAAAAAAAGAGTACCTTCAGGGCAGGGAGGATCACAGGTTTCCTGGGCTTTCTTCTAACTTAATCACCATAAAGCTGCATTTACTAGACAGGCGTATCAACGTGCCATTCTCCAAATGCACAACCAGTCGTGGCACATTTTCTAGCATTTACTGTGTTTCTGGTTTTAATTATAATCGCCAAAATACAGGGAATTTGTAACTACATGCTGAATTGCTCGTTTCAGATCAAGACAATGTTGCCGGGCGAGCACCAACAGGTCCTGAGCAGCCTGCAGTCTCACTTTCAAGAGTTCCTTGAGGATAGCGAGGAATCGGAGATCTTTACTGTGGCTGACTGCGCTCAGCTGGAGAAAGAGGTGCTGGCGTCAAAAGAATACTACGAGGAACTCCTTACATCTGCAGAGAGAGGCAAGACTTTTGACCTCCTCATTTCCTCAAGCAAAGCACATGCCCCATTAAACCTCTTGTGATTATTCTGTAGCCAGCTATGGTCTTAGAGTGGTGGGTAAATGGTAATGTTCCATAATCATGGTTCCCAATAGGGGGGCGCCAAACATCACAACATCACAGCGTGCAGCCTTGTCTGCGCTGAGGTCCACTGACTTTGTCAAAATACAATTTTAAATTTAAAATAAAAAAAAACACTCACTGGAGAAAATGTGGAAAGAAAATATATGTAAGAAAATATGTAAACTTACTGTATAAAATTACTTAAATATACTTTCAATCAAAAAATTAGACACATTATTTTAGCTAAATGTTTAGCTGTTTTGAAAAGCGTAAATAAGCCAAATAAAAACTAAACAAGTAACCCAAGAGAAAAGGCATAAAGCTATAATTTATATTACTTCTGCCAAAAAAGATTGGCAGTGAATCTCTTTATTCTTTTGGTCTGGGTGTGTGTGCTGGGGGTGCAGCTCAGTGCAGATCTTTGCTGCGTTTCTTGTGTTTTTCTTTGTTTTTACATCTACAGTACTGTATACTTAGCTCAAATAAGTCCCCATGGGTCCTAAAAAGGTAAATGATTATAGCCAACCGAAAAGGAAAAACTTACTACCCTAACTAGGCTGCATAGGCTGCAGCCAGCTGAGCAGCAGCGCCGTGAGTTTGCCGGGAGCATATGTACAATACAACTCTAATAATTCATATAATACTGTTTGGATTTTCTGGGGGTCTGGAACGGATTAATCCAATTTACATTATTCCTTATGGGACAAATTTGCTCAGAGGTGCCACTGTACATGCAAAAGGGCGTCACTTGAACTGATGTTACGCGACTCATATCTGAACATATAGCTGCTTCTTTGGTTTGACTGAGCACCCTCTTGTGGTCAACAGAGGAACAAGAGGAATCAGTCTACAACCTGTTCATATCAGAGGTGCGAAACTTCCGCATGCGTGTCGAAGCCCATGAGGAGCAACTGATCCGGCAGATCCGTTCTCCACTGGAGCGAGATGACCTAAAGGCCATTGAGCAGCGCATCACTGAGCAGGAGGTAATTATCCTTCATGGTGCAGCTGCATGTTCAATGTTTTTGCCATTGATTCCATCTCCTAAATACACGTATATCCTGTCTGTTACCCGCAGAAGAAGAAGGTTGAGTTGGATCGCTTGAACGAGGACCTTGAGCTGCTGAAGCAGAAGTGCGAGGGACTCCTTAGGCAGGCTGCTAACTCTCCTTCAGTGCCCACCCTTTCCTCTGAACTCAACATCCTCACTCAGGGCATGGCTCAGGTCTACTCCATGTGCTCCATTTACCTAGAGAAGTGAGTGAATCGTCTGCTAACGTTATGACTTTGTACCAAAACGCATTTTTGAACTGGTTTAGACTGGCTGATGATGCGACTCACAGGTTGAAGACGGTGAGTTTGGTGGTGAAGCACAGCCAGAGTGCCGAAGCCCTGGTCAAGCTCTACGAGGCCAAACTGTGTGAAGAAGATGCGGTCAATGCTGACGTCAAATCCATCGATGCCATTATGAGTACACTCAAGGTAGTGTGAGGAAATACAGTCACAAATATTGGCACCCATGATCATGAGTAATAAAGTGTTATAAGAAACTGACTTTTTCTAATCTCGCACTGAAAAAATTAGAAAAATCGAACCTTTATTTGAGACAAATCCCTCAAAAAAATCCCTCAGCAATATTTTTTAATAAAACCACATATGCCACAATTCTTGGCACGCCTGCAGTCAATCCTTTGTACAACCCCCCCTTCACCAGTTGTTTGCCTTAATGTGACCCATATCTGATTTTTTGAGAGCTGTGTGGACACGCAAATCTGATCTTTTCAAATCCGTCCTGGGCCACTTTCATATGTGGAATTCATGCGACTTACAACTCATCACTTGCTATAAACACTGTGTGACTGTGGTAGCCTAGTGGTTAAGGTACTGGACTATGGACCTGAAGGTCCAGGGTTCCAATCCACCCTCTGCCAAGCTGCCACTGTTAGGTCCTTGAGCAAGACCCTTAACCCACAATTGCTTGGATTGTAAGACAATGGATAAGGGCGTCTGCTAAATGCTGTAAATGTGAATGTAAACATGCTCTGAGGAGAAGGGGAAATGACAGCAGAGAGGGAGGTTTTCAGTGGAGGGACAGCGAGATAACAAAATTAGAAGGCACATAGCACAACTGCTCCATGTTTGAGGAACTACCTAAAAAACAAACAAACATCCAAAGCATCAAAGGAAAATAAGCTTAAAAGTGAAGTTTAAATCTACTGAAGAAGCTCAGATTTGGGCACTTTGGCCGGTAATGTGAATGCAGCCTTAGTCTTCTGTAACATCTTATAAGGCTGGATAATACAGAGCAGGGAATTTGAGACAATTTCCCTTTATAGAATCTCTCCAGATTTAGCTCAGAGGACTGAGAGTAATGATTTTGTGTTCAGTAAACCATTTTTGTCTTGATCTGGGCAGATGTTGTAGATCGTTGTCCTGCTGGAAGCTCCAATGATGTGCCATTTTTAGTTTCTTGGCAGAAGTAAAGAGATATTTTGTTTAAAATGTCCAGCATGGAGTCCATTATGCCATTTACCCCAACAAGCCCCACATCATCACAGACTCGCCAACATACTTAACAGTCGTCATCTTTTCAGTGTAGTCTTCCTTCTTTTTACACCAAACACACCTTGAGTTTTTGTTGCAATTTGTTGGCTGAAGAACCTGGTTCCAGTCAATGTCCCAGTAGCATTTAGAAACTCCAGCCACTTAGGTTTGTGGTTTCTGGCAAGCCTTGCAAAAAATCTGTTGGTACGGAGGAGGCATCAGATTGTATTTTTGGAGACTTGGTGAGCCCAAGATGATACTTTTGATCCTTATGGGTTTTTTTTATCGCTCTTACTATCCTACTTACTATGTGTGAGGACAAAATGACTTAATTCACCATTGGCAATTTCTACTAATTCACCAGAAGGAGAATTTTTTATCATTATTTTACTCCTCTTTATCAGGGGTGCCAGTTATTGTGGTGCTAAACCTACAATTTATTTTATTGATGTCTGAAATCAATATTTTCAGCAATGGAGGTCTGAGATCGATGACAAAAGAGAGGTGTTCCATGACCTGGAGGATGAACTGCAGAAAGCTAGAGTTATCAGTGACCGCATGTTCAAAACCCATAACGAGAGAGACTTTGATCTTGACTGGCACAAGGAGAAAGCCGAGCAGCTTGGGGAGAGATGGCGTAGTGTGCATTTTCAGATAGAAAACAGGTCAGTCACACAGTAATAGTTTTGCCTGATATTTGTATCTCCTACTCTTTACTTTCTCAGTTCAATAAATAATGATCTTTCCTTTCAGACTTCGAGACCTGGAAGGCATCGGCAAATCTCTGAAGTACTATAAGGACGCGTACAGTAGTCTTGATGCATGGAGTAAAGAAATGGAGGTTAATCAGCTGAAAATACAGGAAAATCAACCAGAGGACAGCAAAGCTTTGGCTGAGTTAGTAAACCAGCAGAAGGTAAGGCTCCTAAGAAATCGTTATTACACAGTTTTACCAACATCATCTCCAATCACATTGTGTCTTGTGTTTCAGGTACTGGCGGCAGAAATTGAACGTAAGCAGAGTAAGATCGAGGAATGTCAGAAGTATTCGGAACAGTATTCAGCTGGAGTAAAGGTACGGCTTCTAACTTCACTTGTAGGTAATTGACGATATGTTTTTAATACACGTACATGTGGCAATCTGTTGCTTTCAGGACTATGAACTGCAGTTGCTGACCTACAGAGCCATGGTGGACTCTCAGCACAAGTCTCCAGTAAAGAGAAGAAGGATGCAGAGCTCATCAGAGTCCATCCAACAGGAGGTAAGAGGGGGGGAAAGTGTGCCAAAGTCCTACAAAACACTATCATCTTCAGCTAAATCATCTTCAGCTAAAAACATTTCCATGAGGAGTTTCTTAATAAAGCTCTGCTCAGTACCAGCTTCTAGTGTTCATCTCCCGCTTTCTGCTCAAGCATGACAGCAACACAACCACTTCTTGATGAAGCCAGAATATCACAGAGACTGAGACGTTTTGCTCGCTTCCGTTAAGGACCAGAGATGTGATCTAACTTACCGAGCTGACACTCAACTTGAAATTCCGCCACAGTTTTTAATTTTGCACTTACTTAAATAATTTTCAATTTATTGCACAAGCTCGTTCGCATCTTGGAAAGTTCATTAGTCGAGGGGATCTAGGGGCATCTAGGGGACTTACTGTACGGAAATAAAGTACTTGTACGTCATTACTTCATTATTTATTACCTCTGATTAACAGGCTGTGTTGCAGTGTTGTGTTCACTCAGCATTTTCCCTCCTTAGTTCATGGACCTGCGCACTCGCTACACAGCACTGGTTACTCTAATGACACAGTATATAAAGTTTGCAAGTGAGACACTGAAGAGGGCAGAAGAAGACGAGGTAGGATTCGTACAACTGTCTGCTTTCTTTCTTTTCATAACAGATTGATTGTTATATAATTTAAAGGCACAATCAGTGATTTGAAACAAATGTTTAATTCAGTCAAATTTGTTAGGTGAAAATGATCCATCTCCAGCCACCATTTTTTGGTTTTGTTGTCTTTAGTTCTTATGATCTACTTAATGTAAAGATGAGATGAGATGTAAAACTCCCTGATCCCTGATTGTGGCTTTAATTTGAAGGTTTTTTTGAAAATCTGCTTTTATTTACCTGGCTGTGCTTATCTGGAGCTTATATTCAAGTTTAATCTTGAATATGAATTAAGCTTGTAATGGGGTCTTTTACCTGTCATATTATTCTGCAGCAGATGCTGTTGATAACTGTGTATTTGCTCTGTAAGGCCTTTATGCATGTCATTCGGGTATAGTATACTTCCAGCCATTCTGCACACACCTTTCAATTTGCAGACTGATATATTAATATCCAACCCACTTTCCACTTTCAAGTGCATATTTTCTTCACAAATACATCGAGCTAAAATATTCTGATCCATCTCACTATACGCTAACCTTACATTGAGACTTTTATACAAAATGTACAGTATTTTGTATGGTGATGGTGATGGTGTCTCTGCAATATGGAAAAGCTTGACACTGAGCAGGTGGATGGGCATTTTCTTGCGCGGCTTGGTAAGTGTGCCAGTAACTGTGCCTTAATCACATTTTCTTCCTCTAGTCAAGGGTCGAGAGGTAATTTTACCTTTCATTTCAGAGGAGAACAAGTATGGACAAAATTGAACATAAGAGCTGGATGGAGAATATGGAATTGAAGAAAACGTCAAGCGAGGAGGAGATATCCAGGCTCCTGCGTAAGGTACAGGACCTGGAGGCTTCATTGTCTGACAGGCAGCAGCAGCTAGACATCCTGGGAGGAGAACTGGAGATGCATAAAAAGTCAGTCGAGGATATGAATGTACAAAAGTCCAAGGCAGAGTATGAAGCGCAACAGTACAGACTTGAGCTAGAGGCTGCAGTGAAATCCAAAGCTGCTGTTGAGCAAGAGCTAAATCGTTATCGCCAGTTGATTCAGCAGTCAGAGGCCAAACAGCTGTCCTTGGAAGAAAGCCTGCGCATGCTAAGGAAGAACATAGAGGAAAGCACGGTGGCCCGGAGGAAGCTAGAAGAACACTTGCGACGCAAGAACATCAACGTACAAGATCTAGAAGAGCACAGTCGCTCACTGGAGCGCGAGCTCAAAGCCAAGGAAAGTGCTGAAGCAAAACTTCTCAATCAGGTTAAGATTATGGAAAAAGCTCTCCCCCAAAAGTCTGAACCTGCAGTCCACACTGAGATATGTAGGGAGACTGCAAACAAAAGCAGCGTCTCAGGTAATTTCCTTCCGCTCCAGTCGGAAGCAGAGGCTTTACAGTATAAAATGGACGAACTCCTGATGGGCAAAAATAAGGCGGAAACGGAGTTGAAGACTCTGAAGTCTGAGCTGAACTCAATCCTTATGCACAAGAATATGGCAGAGGAAAAAGCACAGCGCTTCAAAGAGCTCCTGGATGACGCAAATAATAGGCTAATGAAGTTTCAGGTGGAAATGGAATCTGACAGGAACAACATCAGACAGAAATCCGATGAACTTCGGCAGGAAGCCACTGAACTTCGGAAATCTGTCTATATGTTTCAGGAACAGGTCAAATCTCTTCAGCGAGACAAAGCGTCGCTAGAGCAAAGAGTGCTTTTCCATAAAACAGAGGTTGATGGATTCAAAGAACAGCTTAAGATCAGTCAAGGGAAGCTTCTCCAGTGGAGTACAAGCGAGCAAGAGAACTATCAAAAGCTACGGAACCTAGAGGAAGAACTTTCTGCCAAACTGGCTGAAAAGGACCAAATGAAATTTAAAATGGATGAACTAAACAGATTAAATCAGTTGTTAGAAGGTGATATCAGACATCTCAAGGTAAGTATTGAGACCTTCCAGCAAGATAAATTGCATTCTGAGCAACAGATTAATGTCCTGAAACATGAGGTTGAAAACTTTAACGTGCAACTTCAGAAAGCCAAAGAAGAGCTGAGCATCAAGACGAGGGCCGAACAGGACATGCAGTTGAAAGTCAAAAACCTTGAACTTGAGCGTCAGAAAACTGACTTACAAGTAAGCCAGCTTACAAAGACAGTAGAAGAACTAAGGAGAACCCACGTGGACAATGAACGCTCGGTGAAGACTCTAAAAGCGCAACTTGATAGATGTAACATGGAGATGGATAGCAAAGATCAGCAAATTAACATATTCAAATCGCAAGCAGAGAGTACGAAATCCCAGCTGATAATAATTGAAGAGGAACTACTTAAGAAAACCCAGCTATCTCATGAACTTCAAATTAAGGTGAGGGACTACAACGAGCAAGTGAGAATGACAGAGGAGTTTCAGCAGAAAGTCAAAGCCCTTACGACGGCTGTCACAAATTATGAAACAGAAATTAGAAACGTGAGAACAGAGTTGACGTCCATATCTATGGAGAAGAACCTGGCTAGTCAAAGGGTTCAGGAACATAAAGTGGAGATTAACAAGCTGAACATGGCATTGCAAAAGGCAGCAAGTGAAGCACAGCGGGAATCATCCGAAGGGAAGAAGAACCTTACAAAGTTAAGAGAGCTTGAAAATGAGCTTTTGCAATGTAGACAGACCATATCCAGAATAAATGGATCATCCGAAAAGGCCACTGTGAACTTTAAACAGGATATAATTAATCTTCAGAGGGAAAAGCAAGCTGCTGACCAAACACTACAAGCTCTGAAGGCTGAATTTGATGAACTTAATTCCAGTCTGAAAATGACTAAGGAAGAGTTACTGAAAGTGACTCAAGAAGGAAAACTCTATCAGTCCAAAATAAAAGAGATGGAGGCAGAACTTCAGAACAACAGACTGACCATCAAAGCAATGTGCTCAAATTCTGAGAAACACACAGCGAACCTGCAACAAGAATGCTCTAAGCTTCTTAAAGAGAAAGGTTCTGCTGACGAAAAAATCACAACGTTAACAGCTGAAATGTCACAGCTGAATGTGAAGTTGAAACGCACGCAAGAAGATCTCGTGCAGAAGCAGAAAGAAATGGCAGCTGCAAAACTGAGATCGCAAATGTTAGACGACCAGTTGGAAAATTGCAAGAAAATGCTTGAGGATCTGAAAGGGAAACTGGAACTGCAGAAGAAGGGCTACGAGACACAGCTGCAGTTAGTCCAGACCGATATGGAACAAAAACTGGCGCTGCAGGAGTCGCGACTGAAATTAGACTATGACCGAAAATCAAAGGAGCGCATGTACAGTACTGAGACAATGGAGAGAGACAACAAGCAACTTTCGCAAGAGATTGAGAGGCTGAAAATGTTACACTTAAACGCCGCAAAAGCCAAACAGGATGCTCAAAAGGAACGTGATGGCCTATCCACTCAATTGGAGCAATCCAAGAAACAAAGAGCAACCTTAGACCTTGAATTGCTTGAAGCAAAATCCAAGATTACACAATTAGAAAAGGAGAAACTGAGGGTAAATTCCAGCATCTCGTCCAGCACCTCACACCTGGACACTGTCCACAAAGAGTACTCAGCAGAAACAGCAAGACTGAAACAGATGTTGACAGAGACTAAGCAGGATGCAGAGAATGAAGCAAAGACGTCTAGAGAGAAGATTGCTGCATACATTAGTGAAGTGAAATCTTTACAGGAGAAGAATCTAAAGCTTGAAGTGGCTTACAGCTCGGAAATCAAACGTCTGAAAGACCAAGTGTGTTCAGATCAAGTCAGTCATCGGTGTCCCAAAGACGATGAGATTGCAAAGCTGAAGACTGAGCTGATGTTGGCTCAAAATCTTCTGTCTTCATATAAACAAAGTCTCAAGGAGAAACCCGAAGTGACTTCTGAGGTACAAGTCTAAATTCTTTCCCAATAATTTTCAGATACAGTACTGTGCAAAAGTCTTAGGCCACCATTAGATTTGTTTTAGAAATGACACAATGAAAATATATAACACATTGTCGACGACTGGACACACAAATTTCAAACTTTTAGTCGTCATTCCATAATATTAATTTCCACTGATCACCATTCCAGTCTTTGTGAGGATATATTAGCCTTTTCACCCTGTTCCCCTTCCAAAAATGTGGTTTCTTGGCTGCTATACTTCCAAAACGACCACTCCATATCAAGCATCTTCAGACTGGGTCAACTTGGCATCGCGGTGAAGCTGCCAGATGCTGCTATTGCTCAAGTGCAAGGGGAGGTCACACTAAATACTTGCCACTGTAGCTTATAGAAGCTGCTTTTTTCAGTTGTTTAATAGTGCTGGGTTTTTTGTTTGTAATTATGTATGGTTATTATGCTATTGCTAAAACAATGGTATGCCTAATCCAATGGTGGCCTAAGACTTTTGCACAGTACAGTATATTACCAACTTTTACAATAAGAGCTACTTGATAGCTATTGTATTTCTTTTTGGATTAATACATTCTTAATAAGTATAATCAATCATTTATAATTTATACACTTGCAGTGTTTATTAATCCTACTCTATAGAAACATGAAATAAGTCATGAATAAGTAATTATCAATCTCCTGTTTACAGATTAAGTATGAAGTGTGGGGGGACCTGAAAAATGTCAAACCAGACGAGGTGGGAACAGTGGATAAAACAGCTTATGAAGATGCAATGGGGATAACGGAAACCGTTCTTCCAAAGTTGTCTACACTGGAACATCTAAATCTGTCCACTATCAGCCAAAGCGATGTGTCTGAAATCACATCGATAGTCAGGAAAAGCTCAATGTTAGATAAAAGCAAGACCGGGAAAAGTCAGTCTGTAACTTTTGAAATCAGTGCTGGGTCATCTAGTAATGATACCACTGATTCCAATAAGACAGGTAAACAGGGTGATTCAGGGTCTCTAAAGCTTCAAAGTCTTAGAGGCCTTATCAGTATCAAAAAGTTGATAAGAAACAAAATAATAACTGAGGAAATTGCTCTTAGGTTAAAAAGTGGTTTGTTATCTATGGATGAGTTTCAGGCATCAATGGCCCAATATTGTGGCAAACCACTTTCAATTTCTGGGATTTACTTGGAAGCCAGCAAGAAGAAGATATCCTTCATCGAAGCTGCAGAGGCAGGTATTATAGCAAAGACCTATGCGATTGAGTTTTTGGAAGCGCAGGCTGCCACAGGGGCCATAATTGACCCAATCACTGGTGAAATCTACAGTGTTTTGGATGCTCTGGATAAAGGCATCATCAGCAGTGGTGTGAGGGACAAAATTGCAGAAGCTGACAAAGCAGTCAGTGGGTACCCTCATGGTGGAAAACTGCTTTCTGTGTTTCAAGCTATGGAGGAAAGAATTGTAGATAGACATCGAGGGAAGGGGTTAATCGAAGCCCAGATATCTACTGGTGGGCTGATAAACCCTTTAGTCGGTATGCGGGTTTCGCTGGAGCACGCCATTGAGCAGGGACTCATAACTCAAGCCACCCTTAAAACCCTGTATGATCCTGTCAGTAACCCAAAGAACTTCCACAACCCAGAAACAGGACAGAGAGCATACTATGCTGAACTCCTAAAATTGTGTGTATATGACGTGAACGGTGGGGTGTACCTTCTCCCCATTGGAGGCAGCCACATTTCCAATTTGTCCCCAGCGAGCCCTCACAAGCTGTCTGTCATTAACAGCGCCACAAGTGCAGAGATGTCAGTGTATGATGCGTACAAGTCCACTCTTGTGGATAGGAGAATCTACCTGTTCCTCTCGCAACAGGAGAGTGAATGGAAAGAGATAACGTTCACGGATTCGCGGGGAAACACCTTGCATATCTTGAGAGACCATAAGAGCGGTCGGCAGTTTTGCCTTGAAAGCTCTTTGAATCTGAAGATCCTTCTATCGAGTGAAGTCCAGAGTTACCGCAGCGGTGAGCTTAGCATCTTTGAGCTTGCAGACCTACTCATTTCTAGAAGGTCTGTGGTGAAGATCGAAGACAGCCCCATTGCAGGACTGTGGGATGTGAACTTCAAGAAAAGACTATCTATTTTCGAAGGGTTTCAACAAAACCTTGTTGACAGACTTACTGCGCTGAAACTGCTTGAAGCTCAAGCCTGCACTGGAGGTATCTGTGACCCTGCATCTGGCGAAAGAGTCCAAATCACAGAGGCGCTCCGTCGGGGCCTGTTGGATGAAAATTTTACTCGACACTTGCAGCAGTTTGAACAAGCCTACCATGGCATTCTTCTCCCACAAACTGGAAAGACATTGGCGGTAGGTCAAGCAATGCATGAGAATCTCTTTCCTAAGGATATCGGCCTCCGATGCCTTGAATATCAGCTTGCAACTGGAGGTCTGATAGATCCAGAAAGTCAGAAAAGGGTCTCGCTGGAGGACGGAGTTCAAAAAGGCTTCATTGACAAAGCAACAGCTTCACAGTTGAAAGAGGATCACTTCCATGTCAAAAGTATCACCTGCCCAAAGACAAAACGAAAAATTTCCTACAAAGAAGCTCTGGGGAAAGGTGTATCTGACTGCCATACTGGTCTCTTGCTGCTTGATGCTTCAAAGGCCCATAGTATCGGGACATCGTCTTTCCAGTACATCTGGACCTATCGACCATTCTGATGCAGTCATCTTGCCTGTTTTTATAGGTTAAATTGATATAGATTATGTCATTGTACAATAATGCATCATTAGCTTCCATTTCTTGCTTACCCTATAAGCATGATTACTCAAGCTACCCCTTTAACATAACCAGGAATCGTCATGTAATGTTACTGGAATGTTTGTTACTCATCAAAATGGTTTTTATCTACGTACTTCATGCATGTGTTTGAATATACAGTATGTCTCAAAACTGTTTCCTTTATAAAATGCATGTATTTTTTTCTTTAAAATGTTCAAACTCTGTATGAACATTTAAGTCAGTCAGTTACAGAACACAACAACACTCAAAACGTATATTAAACATGACACATTGTAATAATACACTTATTAAGAAGTGCATCAAAATGGCATGGAAGTATACGTACTCCTATGGAATTCCTTACTACAATTGTCAGGCTTACATTTCCATGTGTTTGCAATTCATTCCACAATGTTTTTCCCCCCATAAAATTTAGAAATCTGTTGAAGAGGAGAAAAAAGAGCATGGCGATAAAGTTAGCAAGTTATTGAACTGGATGTCCAGTGTGAAAACTAACCAGAACATAAACGGAAAGGCTGTAAGCGATGACAAGGCCAGCACAGAGAGTTCTAATAAGCCACAGGTAAATGACTGCCTGGTTATTTTTTATTCTACCTATGACATTTTTAAAGGTATTTTTCGAATAAATAATGTCACACAAATTTCAGAGAACGGTTCTTTTAATGTATGTGTGTACAGTATTTTAAATAAAAATATAGTGAATATATTTGTATTCATTGCTTTCAAGTTTTATGTTATGGATTTTATTTCTATATATTCTATTTTTTTTCTTTGTTGCATATTGCTCATTTCAGTTTGTCAAATACAATGAACAGTTCCACAAGCACACAAATCAAGCACAGATACATTTATAAGTATGTATTATAATGATAAATAGTGCCCAAAATGGTTTGGTCTTGTTTTAATTAGCCATTAAAACCATCTCTGGTGAATGCTTCTATGTAGTTAAGAAGTGGTTTAGCTAAAACCTACCTGAAAGCACATTATGATGCAAAGAGGATAGTAATGTTAACACATTCTCTAATACACAGTACATGTATATATGACCATGTACAAGAGACCTTTCTCCATGTAAACATACACCTGCCGCTTCATTAGGTACACCATGTCAACTGCTCGTTAAAGCAAATCTCTAATCAGTCAATCACATGGCACCAACTCAGTGCATGTAGGCATGTAGACATGGTCAAGACGACCTGCTGAAGTTCAAACCGAGCATCACAAAATGGAAGAAAGGTGATTTCAGTGACTTTGTACATGATCTGGTTGTTGGTGCTAGAGAGCCTGATCTGAGTATTTCAGAAATTGGGATTTTCATGCACAGCCATCTCTAAAATTGGCAGAGAATGGTCCGAAAAAGAGAAATTATCCAGTAGGTGGCAGTGCTCTGGGTGAAAATGCCTGGACCAAATGGACCAAAATATCTGACGAATGTTTACAGCATCGCGCTGAATCTATGACATGAAGAATTACGGCAGTTCTGAAAGCAAAAAGAGGTTCTGAGGCTACTGTTCCCAGGGATCACCAAAATGGCACAACATAATACTGGAAAATGTTACCTGGTCTGACTCAGATGGTAGGGTCAGAATTTGGTGTTAAGATGAAACCATGGATCCATCCTGCCTTGTATCATTGGTTCAGGCTGGTAATGGTGTGGGGGATATTTTCTTGGCACACTTTGGTCCCCTTATTCCCAATCGAGCACCATTTAAACACCACAGCCTACCCGAGTATCGGTGCTAACATTGTCTTTCCTTTTATGACCACAGTGTACTTATCTTCTTATGGCTACCTCCAGCAGGATAATGCGCCATGTCACAAAGTTCAAATCATCTCAAACTGGTTTCATGAACATAACAATGAGTTCACTGTACTCGGATGGCTTCCACAGTCACCAGGTCTCAATCCAATAGAGCACCATTGGGATGCGGTGGAAGAGGAGATTTGGATCATGGATGTGCAGATGACAAATCTGCAGTAACTGCTAGATGCCATCATGTCGGACCAAAATATCTGTGGAATGTTTCCCGTACCTTGTTGAATCTATGCCACGAAGAATTAAGGCAGTTCTGAAGGCAAAGAGGGGTCCAACCCAGTACTAGCAAGGTGTACCTAATAATATCCCTATATAGTATATTCATCTGCCTTAATATCACCAAGCAGTCGTCTTATTCTTTTATGTATTATTCAGAGGTCTAGACTAGAAAACCTGTTACCACAGAAATCGTTCACCACAATTTGCTGTCTCAGTGAATGGGAACAATGCATTGCTCTACATTGTGAAAATGAGTCCAGAGTGTTCGGTTGTTCTACTATAGGTAAATAATCATTAAATACATTATACAATAGCATACAAAGTAGAATATTAAAATTACACACTTACACTTTACAATACCAAATCCACGATTAAGATTCCTATTTCAGTTTGTTGTGTTGTGTGTGTGTTGGCCAGTTGTATATGATATATCATATGTCTTCATAAGGAAAATTATTAATATTATTATTTTAATATGTTTTATTTATTTATTAATTATTATATTTTTATTTATTTATTTATTTAATTTTTAAAGAAACTTTCTTTTGGTACACCAAAAGGTTAGGGTCAGGGTTAGTTTCAGGTGTAAGTGTAAAATTAATAAGCTACAATAATCATTATATCAATGAAAAGTCTCCAAAAGATACGTTTACCAAAATTGTGTGTATCTATGTGTGTACAGTGGGAGTCTGAAACCACTAGTGAAAATGCCTCTATTTTTCATGGTTCTCAGATTTAATACAGATCTTCTTCATTACAACTCATATAATCAGCATTTGAGTGGAAAGTTGAACCTTTGAATAAAACATAAGTCAATTGCATAATGGATTAGTATTTTGTATTCCTACGTTTGCTGTAGGAATGTTCATGAGTGAAGACCAAGTCTCCTTAGCAAGAGATAAATACTGAAAGTAATATCCAGACCACTGGGTCGGAGCATCTCCAAACGACAAGGTTTGCGGGGTGCCTGGTGACAGGGTGTTGGCACCCAAGGCTCATGAGGCACGAGAGCAGTGAATCCTGTCCTGTCCAACTGGACAGAAGAGCTACTGTGGATCAAGTCATAGAAATGTTTCATGCTGATTGTGTCAAAACACACAGTGCAGCACCCCCTGCTGTGTATGGGCCTAGTAGCAGACTACTCTCTCTACTACCCTGCTCACCATGCTAACCCCTGTAGGCTCTCAAAGGCACCTACAGTGGAGACACGAGTGTCAGAACTTTGTCAGAACATGTCCTGCTGGGAATGGCATTCATGTTGACATTTGATGTGTAACACCTACCTAAACATTGATATGGACCAACTAGTTTAAGTGTTTTAGCTGATCGCTGTCTATTTAGTACATAATTATATATCAGTAGTACATATTATATATCGTAAGGTACTGGACTATGGATCAGAAGGTCCAGGGTTCAAATCCGACCTCTGCCAAGCTGCCACTGTTGGGTCCTTGAGCAAGGGCCTTAACCCACAATTGCTTGGATTGTAAGACTGTATCAATTGTAAGTCGCTCTGGATAAGGGCGTCTGCTAAATGCTGTAAATGTAAATGTAAATCCCCCCTTTTTACTACAGATTCCCATGGAAGAAGTTCTGACAAAGAAGGAACAAATTGCAGAAGCACTTAGAAGTACTCAGCTGATTCTAAGCAAGCACAGTGACAAGTAGGTTCTATTGTAGAAGCTGTGAAGAAACATTTTTGTTTTGCGTTATCTTTTCACTAATTTTAAATTTGTCCTGTTACTTTCTCACTAGGATGACAGAGGAAGAAAAGCTTGAGACAAACGAGAAGCTTAAATCACTCCACCAAGCCTACAATGAGCTTTCTCAGCTCAATAAAGACCAGGCGATCTCCACTGAACAGGTGAGATGGACATTTCGGCAGGCACGTGCAGTACTGTGGTAAAGGTTGTCAAAGTCTCTTTCCATCTGCATGCTTAACATTTTGAACTGTCCGCATGGTATGAAATGTTTAAAGCCAAGTTTTGTACTAACCTAAGCTGGATAGGGTAGAATTGAGGACCAGTCACACTTGCAGTACAGGTGTGCGAAGTTTAACGTCCATACGAACAACGTGCGTTAGCTTTTATAACAGAAAATTAAAAAAAAAAAGTCTAACACGCCTGTACATCTATTTCACGGGTACAAACGACACCTGCAGGCCGGAAAGAGAATCGCAGTCTCGAGGGCGGAAAACAACGGCGTTCCTTTGGTTTTAATTGTTGATAAATGTTTCACATTTTATAAAAGATGCAAATATAAGAATCGCTGTATTGTACAGTACTATATTTATATTTCATATTGTGTTTTTCATTAATAGTATTGTTTAATATTAAATACTTCATGTAAAGTAAAGTACCTACTGTATGTGGTAATGTCTGGGCAACGTCCATTACGGTAAACGTCTTTTTTCACAGAACGTAATGCGAACGTGAAACGGCGCATACCTGTACGCAAGAAACTGAGTATGCTGTAAATATTGCAAAGCATGGGTTTTTAATGCCACGCAGTCTGTCTCACTTCACAGCAAACCCTAGGAGCCTTCAGGTTTTCACCGCACTGCAGTAATACACCGTGTTTTGTCTCTAACTCAGTTTGTTGTTTTGCAAGATGCTGAAACTTTTGTCCACAGATGCATGACAGCTTTTAATTCGACACTTTATTGCTGTTGAAAGTCTGACTTGCTCTGTTGCGTATGAACTGTTACACTCCGTAGACATGTTGAGTGGGTGAGTACATGTTTAATATTTTGTCAGATATAATCAGGGCTGTTAACTACAGATTTTTACAGGCAGTGATTCAAGTGTAATGCACATTACTTGTATTGCAGGTGGTCCAAGTCATCGAGGGTATACTCGACGTAGAAAATGGAGAAGTTCTGACTGTTTGTCACTCTGTGAAGACTGGTTTAATCGACCATGTCACCGGACTCCGTCTCCTTGAGGCCCAGCTCATAACATCTGAGCTCGTCTTTCCTGAATTCCATGTGACTCTGGATTTGGAGGATGCATACAAGCGCAGTCTCGTCGATGAATACATGTATAAGCAACTGGAAGACTTAAACGAAGCCAAAAAATGCATTCACTGTCCACGTTATGCCTCGGAACCCATTCCAGTAGTAGCAGCAATGAAAGATGGGGCTATTTCTGAGCACCAGGCTATAAAAATCACTGAGATCCAGTTGGCCACTGGCGGGTTAAAACTGACATACCATGCGGATAGCTTAAGCCTGGAGAAGGCGTTTGAGTTTGGCCTAATTCCCCACTCACTCTATACAGAAATCCTGCGTAGACAAAGTACCTGGGAGGATTTGATTGATCCCAACACGGCTGAAAAAGTCTCTCTTATCCAACTTGTCCAGAGGAGCATTGTCCATGAGGAGACAGGGCTCCGTCTACTGCCTGTGAAATCTAGAAAAGGTGGAAACGTAGTTTTTACATCTGGAATGGAGGTCAGCATTCTACAGGCCTTGCATGACAATCTGATAGACCGAGAGACCATGCTCCGACTAATAAGTGCGCAGCTATTTTCAGGAGGCATAGTTGACCCTGAAACAAACTGTAAGCTGACAGTCGATCAGGCCCTGTCTGAGGGTCTTCTTGATCAGGACACTGCCAGTGGAATTCTGAGCCACCAGGCTAAAAATGGTGGCATTGTGAACCCTCACAATGGGGCGAGACTGACAATTGACGAAGCTGTTCAGTGTGATCTAATGAGTTCCACGAGTGCTTTGTTAGTTCTCGAGAAACAGAAAGCTTTCATGGGCCTCCTCTGGCCTAAATCGGGCGAGATCCTCACTGTCTCCACATCCTTACAGCATGAAATCATCACTGAGAAACTAGCGGCCGAACTTCTGTGTAACCGACATAAAATAGCTGCATTTTACGTTCCTGAAAACTCACAGTTAGTGGATTTTGACTCTGCTGAACAGCGTGGTTTGGTAGACTCTTGCACAATAGACTTGTTGAAAACAGTCGAGATACCAGATATGTTTCCTGAGGTTGCTGGCCTTAATAACAGGTTTTCCACATGGCTGGTTATGCATGAGCTTCAACCTGAGTGCCCCCATAGGTTCGGGAAGGAAATGGAAGTTAATGATAACAGTACAAATCCCCCGTCTTCCTCTGAAGCCAAACAATTATTCACTTCTTTTTTAATGATGAACAGCTACATGGATCCTGAAACAGGCCAGCGGCTTTTAATTTTTGATGGGCAGTTAAATAAAATGGCCAAAGAGGTGCTAGAAAGTTCAGAAACTCAAAAGCATGAAGTAACTGATCCTTCACTTGTTAATATGCAGGATTCGTCTGATGATGATGGTCGTGATGATGTGTACATGGCACACACACTTGATTTGGAAATCTTGCATATTGATGAACCAATACCTAAATTACCAGGGGAGGGTGATTCTGAAGCTTCTGCAGAGGATGTTGAAGACCTCTGTATGAAGTTTTTAACTACTAGACCTATCAGTCATAGTTTGGAAACAGACAAAATATTGAATACTTTATCCTTACAAACAGATTCAGTCTCTGAGAATGAAATGCAAACTTTTTGTGATGCACACATTAAGTATAACACTAATGACCCTGACACAGCAATGCAGACTTCACAAACAATGCCTTCTGGATCTGCAAGTGATGCTAATTTGCTTGACCATGACTGTATTAATTACACAGCAAAATCAAACCAAGCAGAAGATAAAGGCCCCCAAATCTGCTCTACACTGTCCAAGGAAACCACAAAAACTTTAGAGCTGAAAACTGAATGTCTTCATTACGAAGATATTGAGGATGACAAGCTCACAGCCTGTGCTCAAGGAGAAGAGAAATACATTTTAGACGTCACATCTGGAAAGCGCTTTAACATAGATACTGCTCTTGATAAGGCCCGTATTGATCAAGACACCATGTTGAAGGTTCTGGCATTACAGCGAGATGTAGAACCGCAAGAATTTGTAGGAAACCAGACAGTCACTCGGTCTGAACTAAAACAAGCTGTATCACAAGGCATCGTATCATCTCACGTAGCCTCACAATTAATGGTGCAGCAGAATCTGTCTGTGGGTTGTCTTGACTCGTCTGGAGAAACTGTTAGTTTTGACAAGACTTGGGAGATGGATCTGATTACTGATAATATTGCCACGACTGTCTGTGAGTCGGATCAAGCCCAGAAAGCCATGGTTGGTGCTGATTTAAAGTGTGTTTGCAAAGCCCACGAAGCAAATTATGTGGACATGCTGGAGGATGACGGTGTGTTACAAAGAGAGCATGACAAAATAGATGCTCCACTGGTGCTTAACCTTACTGATGGGGAACTTGAAGATAATCCGAGTACTAAAAGTGCCAAGGGAACTCATCTATTAACAGGCTCAACAAATAATCCTAGGACTTCAGACTCATTGTTTCATGTAATTACTGAAGATGAGCTTGGTAACAGACACCCAAGTACAGAATATGCAGCAGAAAGAACAGAGGAAGACACTCATCTATCAGCAAACACAATACAATTTAGCCGTAGTCTGGATTCATCAGTCAGCTTGAACATGGATAGTACTTCACAACTGACCAGTGGGCTGAACTCAAAATTCACTTTAAATACCGAGTTCAGTGATGAGAAGTTTGGTGAAAAAGATATTGAAAATGGATTGACAACAGCAGAGGAAACCACCAATTTTCTTACAAACTCCGCGCACATAACAAGTACAGTCAACAATGAGGGAATAACAGATTGGGAACAGAATGAAACATGGCCAAGTACCAGAAACACATCAGAACAAACAGGGAATCTCTTGACAAAAACAAAACAAATGACCCGTACTTTGGGCGCATCATTTACAGGTAGTAACACGGACATCATCAATAAGAAGTATAATGACAATATTCAATGTGCAGAAACATTAGAAGAAGCTACTCCTTTATTAGACACCTCAACACAAAAGACCAGTCTGGATCCATCAAATCCATTCAAAGGAGCAAATGAGACCAGCCATCCACCAACAATGGTAGCTCAGTTAACAAATAGACAAGAAGGGATCGCTAATAGGTGTCTAAATACAGATTCACCACAAATGCCAAGTCATCTGTGTTCATCCCTCCACTTAAAGACAGACAGTAATAATGTTGTTAATGAGGAGATTGTTGAAATATGTCCAAGTACTGTTTGTTCAGTGGAAAGAAGTGAGAAAATAGCCACAAACTCCACAATCATTGAGGAAGAAATCGCTAATATGGTGAACAGCGACAACGGTCCTAGTGCTGAAAATGAATTGACAACAACAACAAAAGCCCCACATCGATTAACAAACACAACACAAGCATCCAATAATCTGGAGTTATCGTTTCATTTAATGACAGATTGTTATGCTGTAACTGCAAGTACTGAAAACACATTGAAAAGAGCAGGGGAATCCAGCCATCTACTAACAAACTCAGCTGTAAGTAGTCTGGACTCATCATTGCAGTTAAAGACAGATAGTTATGAGAAGACTCATGATGACCTTGGTGATGGACACACAAGTACTAAATCTGCATCAAAACAAACAGAGGAAGCCATCCATGTATTACCAAATGCAATGCAACTGACCAGTAGTCTGGACTCATCAGTCAGCTCAAAGACAGCTAGTGATAAGAAGACTGATGAAGAGGAGTTTGGTGAAAAGGTCCAGAGTACTGAAAATGTGGCCATTCTTCTATCACCTGACTCAACACAAATGATCTGTTCTTTGGACTCCAATGCAAGAACAGAAGCATTAATAGACTCGCCACAAAAGACAAGTAATCTGGGTTTATCCTTCAGTTTAAAGACTGATAGTAATGTATTTACCAGTGAGGAGTTTGGTTCAAATACTGAATATGCCGTGGAGAGTAGAACGGAAATTCATAGTGGCATTGACTCATCACAAATCTTAAAGACAGACAGTGATGACGAGAGTACTGGTAGGGAATTTGGTGAAAATTGGCCAAGTACTGAAGAATCATTGAAAACAACAGAGGAAGCCTCTTCTCACATAACAAACAGAAGACAAGTGACCAGTAGTCTGAAGTCATCAGTCCAATTAAAAACAGATGAGGTCACTAACCAGGAGCTTGGAACAAACTGTCAGAGTACTGAAAATGCATTGAAAAGAGCAGAGGAAACCAGCCATCTACCAACAAACTCAGTTATAAGTAGTCTGGATTCATCAATGCATTTAAGGACAGATGGTTATGAGATGGCTCATGATGACCTTGGTGATGGACACACAAGTACTAAAACTTCATCAAAACAAACAATGGAAGCCATCCATGTAATGCCCAGTACAACACAACTGATCAGTAGTCTGGACTCATCATTAAGCTCAAAGACAGATAGTGATAAGAAGATTGCTGAAGAGAAGTTTGGTGAAAAAGGGCAGAGTACTGAAAATGTGGAATTAAAAGAGAGTGCCATTCTTCTATCACCAAACTCAACACAAATGATCTGTTCTTTGGACACAAAAGCAAGAACAGAAGGAACTACTCATCTGTCAATAGACTCACCACAAAAGACAAGTATTCGGAGTTTATCCTCCAATTTAAGGACTGCTAGTAATGTATTTACCAATGAGGAGTTTGGTCCAAATACTGAAATTGCAGTGGAGAGGAGAGGGGAAATTCATGGTGGCAATGACTCATCAGAAATCCTGACGACAGACAGTGAAGAAGAGAGTACTGGTTGGGAATTTGGTGAAAATTACCCAAGTGCTGAAGAACCATTGAAAACAGCAGAGGAAGCCTCTTCTCAATTATCAAACCAAAAACAAGTGACCAGTAGTCTGGATTCATCTTTTAAACTAAAAACAAATTCTACCAATGATGAGGAGCTTGGAACAAAGTGTCAGGGTACTGAAAATGTGGAACAAAAAGAGAGAGACATTCTTCTGTCAGCCAACTCAACACAAATGGTCTGTGCTGCGGATTCAAATGCAAGAACAGAAGAAACTTCTAATCTTTTAATAGACTCACCACAAAAGACGTGTAGTCTAGGTTTATCCCTAAGCTTAAAGACTGACTGTATTGTATTTACCAATGAGGAGTTGGGTTCAAATACTGAATATGTCATGGAGAGGAGAGGGGAAATTCATAGTGGCATTGATTCCTCAAAAATCTTAAAGACAGACAGTGATGAAGAGAGTACTGGTAGGGAACCTGGTGAAAATTGCCCGAGTACTGAACAACCATTGAAAGCAATAAAGGAAGCTTCTTCTGAAATAACAAAACAAAGTCAAGTGACCAGCAGTTTGGACTCATCATTTAAATTAAAAACAGCTGATGCCAGTGATGAAGAGCTTGGAACAAACTGTCAGAGTACTGAAAATGCATTGAAAACAGCAGAGGAAACCAGCCATCTACCAACAAACTCAGTTATAAGTAGTCTGGACTCATCATTGCATTTAAAGACAGTTGGTGATGGACATACAAGTACTAAAACTGCATCAAAACAAACAATGGAAGCCACTCATGTAAAGACAAATACAACACAAATGACCAGTAGTGTGGACCCATCATTCAGCTCAAAGACAGTTAGTGATAAGAATACTGAAGAGGAGTTTGGTGAAAAAGGGCAGAGTACTGAAAATGTGGAAGGAAAAGAGAGTGCCATTCTTATATCACCCAAATCAACACAAATTATTAGTTCTGTGGACACAAATGCAAGAACAGAAGAAACTACTCATCTATTAAATGACTTACCACAAAAGACAAGTAATCTGGGTTTATCCTTCAGTTTAAAGACTGATAGAAATGTATTTACTGATGGTCCAAATACTGAATGTGCAGTTGGGAGGAGAGGAGAAATTCATAGTGATATTAACTTGTTGACAGACAGTAAAGAAGAGAGTACTGGTATGGAACCTGATGAAAATTGCCCAAGTACTGAAAAACCATTGAAAATAACAGAGGAAGCCTATTCTCAATTAACAAACAGAAGACAAGTGACATGTAGCCTAGACTCATCATTTAATCTAAAAACAGATGAGATAAATGATGTGGAGCTTGGGACAAACTGTCAGAGTACTGAAAATGCATTGAGAGCAGAGGAAATCGGCCATTTACCAAAAAACTCAACACAAATCACCAATTTTCTGGCCACTGAAAAATCAGTTGGTGTTGATGGGTTTGGTGTAAAATCTGTAACAACTGAAAATTCATCGAAAAGAACAGAGGAAGACCAAACAGAAATGACTAGTAGTCTAAACTCTGCAATGTCATTAGAAACAGTTAATGGTAACCCTTCTAAGATGATTGTACCAGTTAGTACTGGTTCAGTCAGAGACAATACGGTCAATCAAATAAACATCCCTGTTTCAGACAGTATGACGAATTCAGATTTTGTAGTCGGTTTGGATGACACTCATGATGGAGAAAGACATTCCATGGTGTTGGAGGAAAAGGCACAAATAGAGACAATGCTTGGAGCTCCACATGAAGCATTAAATGAAGCGAAAATCAACCAGATGTTAAGTCCAATTCAGAATGACCCGGACAAATCGCAAAGTGTCTCTTCTGAAGAAAGCAAATCAACGTGCTTACCAAACGTGGGTCGGCAACACAGTGCAGTCAGTGAGCCACAGCAGAAGGCAAAGCAACTAAACAGTGAAGGATGTTCTGAGAGCTTAAATACTTTAGAATCATGGGAGGAAGATATCAGCGGACTAATGGATCACCGGCCATTGTTACCCCCAACTTCCACTTTCCTTCACCCATCAGAGACGAGACCTATAGAAAGTGTGGATCCTTTGCCAAGTCAAAATGAGCAATGTTGGAAAGATAACGTACATGTTTCGCACTTTGTAGATTCTTTTGGTGACACCCAACCAAATGTGAATAAGAAAGATCTGGTTCAATGTATGAATAAAGAAAATCAGATGGTTATGGAGAGACCTGGGGATGAACTAACATCAGAAAAAGTGAACAGCAATGACATATTTGGGACAGCAGAGGCCCAATCTGGTCATATTGGTACCAGTAATGACAGTATGATAAGTAGTATTTCTGACTCCTCTGTCACTGCCAGTACCTCTGCATCCATGGACATGTCTGTGGTTTGCCGTGGAGACACTACAGATTCGAACTCAACAGTGACGTGTTTGTCAGATGTAACCAGTGATGCCAAAACCTTTGGAGATGCCAGTAACAGGCAGAACTTAGTTAAGCCTAACCACTCTGTTTCTCAAACCACAGACAAATCTGAGGCAGCTAATGACTCCAGGCTGCCTAAATCAGATGCTGTCAGCACCACTAATAACAGACATGATACAACAGCCTCCCAAGACAAAACTACAGAGTCAGCACCAGTTATTACTCCAGCTTTCCATGAGGAAGAGCACTTATCAAAACCTCTGCGATCAGAGCATGCCACTTTATTACCAAATTCATTAGACTGGAACCTCAAAGACAAAAAAGATGCCATCCAACCACACAATGGGGATCATCTGAATGCTGCTAAATTACAGAATGGAATGTCATCCACATTAATTCCTAATTGTGATTTGCAGCCGTATTTAGATGAGCTGGGCAAAGCTGAGGTGAACGGGTCAGACATACAGAGGGCTGACCGTGAGATCAATCAACAAATTTCACCCACTACCACTCAGTGTGCCATAGATGATAGAAATGTCCGTCAAGGCCCTGTTGAAAACACAGATCCAGATCAGTTCCAGAACATGAGAAGGTTTGAAGACTTCAGTCCAAGTTCTAGAGATTGTGGTGCATATCAACAGAAGTTCCCGCCTGATGCAGGTCTTCCATCACACGCAATGCAAATGCAGTCACAGCTTATGGAGATGATTCAGGGCATATCTGCTGCTAAAGACCCAGAAATGCTAAAGGACCTATTAAGGACTGTAAGTGGTCTGTTAGGAAGTACTACTCAAGGAGATGAAGACCCCCAGATGGAGAACATTGAGACTGATGCTAGAGCTGCTGCCAGTGCAGATGATGCATTTCTAGCAGTGTTTTCTGAACAGAAGCCTTCTGATCCAAATGTCTCAGAGGGTGTTGAGGAAGCCAAGCTAAGACCAAGAGTGAGTTCTATTAATCTTCTGGTTGATTTGAATTTAAATTCAGTGGTACCTCGGCTCTTGACCACCTCGGAATTCGGTTCTTGACGCATTTTGACTAGAAAAATAGTCTCAGTCCTCATCGTTTGCTCAGTATTCGGCGCACTTGCTTAAACTTGTATGAATCGAGGCACACGACTCGTTCCAGCTGAAACTTGATTCACAGTGATTCAGCGATTCAGTCTCACAATAGCTTTGAAGATCTCTGCTTTGTTTATTGTGTTTTTCCTTATTTTTACATCTACTGTACTGTATTGTTAGTGCAAATAAGTCCCCGTGGGTCCTAAAATGGTTGAGTACAGCCAACCGAAAGGAAATCAAGGAGTCTGGATCACTTTCAGGCTGAGCAATTAGCATTAGCAGCTAGCGCCCGGAGTTCACCAATAGAGTAAGTGTTTTGCTGGTACTTTTCACTTTCAATCCATTACTCACTAAATTACATGAGATTTTCAACACTTTATTACAAAAAACAGTATAGACTATATTAAACTCATCAGTTCATGTCAGAATGTATCCCTATTGTAAATCAGGGAACACATGTACAATACAACTAAATTAATGCATATAATGCCTTATACAGTGTGGATTTACTGGGGGTCTGGAACGGATTCATTAAATTTACATTATTCCTTACCTGAAAAATTTGCTCGGTACTCGTCATATTCGGTTCTCGACAAGTAACGATGAGAACCGAGGTACCACTGTATACTTGGTATGAAAGTAAAGTTCTTTATGTCAGTAGTAGATGTAAATATGTTTTTGCAATCCTGTAGGGATATTCCACCCAGCATTACTTGGACTATGTAGGTAAACTCCAGGACCACTGTGATACTCTTGAAGATATAAGGAACGATTTGTTGACCCAAGGCCCTTTACTGACTGACACTGAGGGTTTACACTGCCAGCTGGAGAAAGCTAAGGTTTGTCTGTCATTTAGACCTACTCAAACAGGTATTTGGATTTTAAAAACAAACAATGTCTTTGGCATTTATGAGTCCAAGGTTGAACTTAAGTGCATTTTGTTTTAGTTCTAGTGAAAGTGTCTACAGTAGTTCATCTATAATGTCACATTTATCGCAATATAAAATATACAAGGTTTAGAATTACAATAAACACCAACAACACATACAATGAGTTAACATTTAGTTCAGTTAACTTTTATGTGACTTTTAAACATAATTTATTTTTATTACAGCCTGAGATATACGAGCCATTCTGCCGAATGGGTACCGTCTTGTTTGTTGTAATTCTTGAAAAATAAACTGCACTTCTTTCTATAGTTTTTCAACATTGAATCTAACAAAGCATAATGAGTACTGGTCAACTCCAGCCAACTTTATTTTATTTTACATGGTTTCTCCTGAGTTTATTTGAGTCTTTTATACTCTTTATATGAGTAACAGGGCTGAGTTTTCATCACAGAAATAGCAAATACATAAAATGTAACCACATGGCATACATACTAGCATCCATAATAATAATAATAGCATTAGTACACTGAGCACATTCTAATGATTTACCAATTTTTTTTATTATTACAATAATAAATAAAAATCTAAAAATAATTTTGGTAACAGTTTAATAAGCTGAGATCAGCCTCGTCAGTCATAGTCACAATATCATTAAATATATATTAAACAATGAGAGAACTTACTTTTTGTCTTTCCATGGTCTTCAGAAGGTCCTGATGATACAAATTGAACATACGACTTGTGGCATGCACCATAATTTTCAGAAGTGGGAACATGTTAGGGGACAGGACTAAAATATTTATTTTAAAGTAAAATATTATGGATTTCTCATGAACAGATATTTAAAATGTGGTGTGACACAACTATGCAAAACATTGATTTCTGAAGGATTTTAATCGTTATATTTTACTGTAAAGTGTAATGAGACCAGGGACAGCTCAAATATACTATTTTTCAGCTTCCTAGGTAGTTTTTATTAATGTTTTAAATTATATACCTTGAATTTGCAATTGCATCACTGTGTAGAACACTTTGCTTAATAATAAAATGTTTTCACAGTTAATTCTATTTATTATCTGTACATGCAATGTCCAGGGGACGGAAATGGCAACCATTTGGTGAAATCTGAACTCTTCTGCATTATATTAGGAAATAAAAATCTGTCTTATATACATCTAATTCACATCTGAATGACAGAAAACTAATATGAGTGAACCCTTAATTCTTTTGATAGACTGTTAGAATGATAGAATGTCGATACTGTATGTTATACAACCCCTGGCAAAAAGTATGGAGTCACCAGTCTTGGATGAGCACTCATTCAGACATTTCATTCTGTAAAACAAACTCAGATGAAAAAACATGATACAATAATAAGGTCATTCCAAAGTGCAACTTGTTGGCTTTCAGGAACACTCAAAGAAATGAAGAGGAAAAACATTGTGGAAGTCAGTGAATGTTACTTTTTTCTTGACCAAGGCCACAGGGAAAAAAAAATATGGAATCACTCAATTCTGAGGAAAAAAGTATGGGAATCATGAAAAAACAGATAAACAAAAGACCATTCAAAATACATCACTAGTATTTAGTTGCACCACCTTTGGCTTTTTTATAACGGCTTTTCAGTCTCTGAGGCATGGACTTGATGAGTGACAAAACAGTATTCTGCATCAATTTGGTGCCAACCTCTCTTTGATAGCAGTTGCCAGATCAGCTTTGCAGGTCGGAGCCTTCTTGTGGACCATTTTTTTTTTCAATTTCCACCACAGGTTTTCAATTGGGATGAGATATGGACTATTTGCAGGCCATGACATCGACTGAATGTGTCTTTCTCCAAGGAATGCCTTCACTGTTTTTGCCCTGTGGCACGATGCATTGTCATCTTGGAAAATTTATTTCATCACCTCCAAACATCTGTTCAACTGAAGGGATGAGAAAAACTGTCCAAAATCTCAATGTAAACTTGTGCATCGATAGAAGAATTAACCACAGTCATCTCCCCAGTGCCCTTTGCCTGACATGCAGCCCCATATCATCAAGGACTGTGGAAATTTGGTTGTTTTCTTCAGGCAGGCCTCTTCATAAATCTCACTGGAACGGCACCAAACAAAAGTTCCAGCATCATCACCTTGTCCAATGCAGATTCTTGACTCATCACTGAAGATAACTTTCATCCAGTCATCCACAGTCCATGATTGCCTCTCCTTAGCCCATTGCAGTCTTGTTCTTTTATGTTTAGGTATCAATGATTGTTTTCTTTTAGCTTTTCTGTATTGAAATCCCATTTCCTTTAGGCGCTTTCTAACAGTTCGGTCACATACATTGGCTCCAGCTTCCTCCCATTTATGCTTCATCTGTGTAGTACTTTTTCGGTTTTCAAGACAAATGGCCTTAAGTTGTTTGTCTTGACGCTTTGATGTCTTTCTTGGTCTACCAGTACGCTTGGCTTTAACAACCATTCCATGCTGTTTATATTTGGTCCATATCTTGGATACAGCTGACTGTGAACAGCCCACATCTTTAGCAACCATGCGTGAAGATTTACCTTCTTCAAGAAGTTTCACAATCCTCTTTTGTTTCAAGAGACATTTCTCTTGTTGGAGCCATGGTTCTTGCCACTCCACTTCGTCCAGCTGCCCTCCAAGGTGTCGTGACTGCAGGTGTTTTTAACTGCAGACTAACGAGCAGATCTACTCTCAGGCAGGTGTCCATTTAGGGAAAGGAAATTGACTGGGTTGTGTGTCCTTATTTTTCTACCTCCAATTTTGAGTGATTCCATACTTTTTCCCTCAGAATTGGGTGATTCCATATTTTTTTCCCTGTGCTTGGTCAATAAAAGTAACATTCACTGACTTCCACAATGTTTTCTCTTCATTTCTTTGAGTGTTCCTGAAAGCCAACAAGTTGCACTTTGGAATGACCTTATTATTGTATCATGTTTTTGATCTGAGTTTGTTTTACAGAATGAAATGTCTGAATGAGTGCTCATCCAAGACTGGTGATTCCATACTTTTTGCCAGGGGTTGTATACAGGCGCATATAGACCTATATATAACATCCGTTACAGTTATTCGGTGCAGTTCACTAGGGTGAACTTTCTCTGACTCGTACTTTGCTTTACATTCTGTCTTGCATTCATTTTCCTTTGCTGTAAACTTACTCAATTTTGATCATAAAAATCATGTAATCATTCAACAACACGTCTGCATAATTACAACAGTAGAGGTTTTAAATAAGGGTCTAAAAGGGTCTAGTGCTAATGAAACCAGTGTGAAGCTACTGTACAGGACTGTATTTTGGCTATATCTTTTCAACATTGGCAACCCATGTCACTAACTCTAAGTAAAGCATATGGTTAAATGATTTTTGTTTGTTTTATTCTGCCGTTCTATTCCTGCTTTGCTACCTTGGCATATTTTCAACCATTTCTTATCTCTTTCTGTTTCTAATGCCACAACCATTACTTTTCCAGTCTTTGGAGGCACAGCTTGCTTCTTTCTCTGCCGTTTCCACCTCTGACTTGGAGGTAACTGAGCAGCTTCTAAAGTCTGCTGATGAACTCATCCCCATGCAAATCCAGCAAGATTTATCAGCAGTCTTTGTAGATTTGCAAAATGCTTTCGCAGATGTGTGCTATTTATCAGCTGAGAGAAACAATGCAATTCTCCAGGCCATTGATACGGCAAAGGTTTGTTTTTGGAAATACATCATGTTCTTCTGTTCAACTGGAATGTAGCCATATTACTTTGGCAAAATTGAGGACCTGGGATTATAGACAGTAGATACCTTGTTAACTATCTTGATGCTTTTTCTAGGAAAATTTGGAGTCAGAGTATCACAGTCTTCTCGGATCCCTAGATAAGCTGTTATCTTGTATTCAGGATAATTATGGGATGGTAAGCAAACTTGACGTCATGAGCAGTAGAGACTTGGACACAGTTAAACAGAGAATTCAGAAAAATCAGGTACGACAACATAAACCCTGACAGTTTACCCTATCAGTTTTATTAACACCAGGGTGTAATGATGCATTGTGACGCAAAATGATGCATTCTTGTTTATTATGCCATGTAGGGCAGTTGCATTTTTTGAATACCAGAGACACAACAGACACACACACATCTTCCATTCTCAGTGAGATTATTTACTTGGATTTTCAATTTAAGAGAGCACTTGGTTATTTAGCTTTGCTGAAACTGTTACAATAACACATTTTGTTGCAGCAGTATTAAAAAGTGTAAAAATATTTTTGATTTCTTTTAATTGTAGTGGAATAAAGAAAAGTACACATTATTTTCAATAGTTTTTCTTCAGAGATAAGGAATGTTTTCAAAGGAATGTTTTCAATCTGTTATTTAAGATATGGTGAAGCTGCAATGGAGCATTTTGTTTATAATTACCGCTGTTTCTAGTAGGTTTGGGTATTAAAACCTGGTTCCAAAATTCCAGGAACTGGGAACCCAAATAGAATTTAGATTCCACTTATTCCTATATAGAGTCGTGATTAGTGCAAAATACAGCTTATCATAAAAATTATTACTTCCCCTTTGGACCACATGTTCATCATTTCAGCAGTTTACTTCTGGTCAGTAGAAATTCAGAGACGTTTGGTGTTCCTAGGTCACTGAGTTAGTACATTAAGTCAGGGGACTGTGGTAGCCTAGTGGTTAAAGTACTGGACTCTGGACCAGAAGGTCCAGGGTTCAAGTCCCACCTCTGCCAAGCTGCCACTGTTGGCTCCTTGAGCAAGAGGTCAAGGTCAAGCTTTTTACTTATAATAGGGTTAAATGGGAAGACATTTTTTTCATCATTGTGGAATCGAAAATTGAAATCGATAAGAACTGGAATCGATAATCAGAATTCTAATAGATGAAATGCAAACCGAATTGATAAGCAGAATTGGAATAGGTACAATGCAAACGATACCCAACCCTAGTTTTATAGTTATAGTTTTTGTTTAAAAACTTGTACACAAAAACGTGCATTGTTTACACTTCAGAAATAATGTCTTGAGAAGTAATGTCTTTTATTAAATGCAAAATCAAAAATTGTGAGAAAATTGAATCATAAACAGAGTGTATCATTACACCCCTAATTAACAACAGTTGCCTTATTGTTAATTGTCACATTTTTTAAATCAGAGTTAATTCAGTTTAGTCAGTTTAGCCGTCTTTAATTTATCATCTAACAGTACTCAGGATCATCCAGATGCAATGCTTCTCTTTCAGGACATAGAGAAGAACCTGTCTGTTACTCGACAGAGCCTAGATGCAACAACTTTTGATGTTCAGCACTTCATGTCTGAGCATGCACAATTCCTAAATCCAGCCCAGAACAGACAGCTGCTAAAATCACTCAGTGCCACTCAGAGGGCCTTCAAGGAACTGATGGACTTTGTATTCACTCAAAGGCATGCACTTGACCTCCACTTGGAGATCTGTGAGAAGGAGGTTCAGCAGCAGGTCTGGATGACTCCACATCCTGGTGGATTTCATAAAAAGCCACTTCTTTGTAGCTGTTTTGCAGTGTGTTGTAGATGAAATGTTAATCACTTTTAACACGGTTAAGACGTATTATGGGAATGTTCTAATTTAGCATGATCTCACTAACTACTCATAATGGTAAATGCTTGTTCACAGCATAACACTGAAAACATTTCTAACCATTTTTGCATTTTCCAGACTTTTCGAAACTGGTGAGCACATATTCCAGTGCATTTTTGGAATGCCTTTCAGCATGAACCTAGCTTTCTCCATGGCTAGGATGTTTTACAGCATACTCAGTTTTGTTTCAGTTGATCATGTTTGTGCTGGAATGTTCGATTTCGTGTGTTCAGCTGAAAATCATTTTATGAGAGCGTTCTTTTTATAACTCCATTTGTCATTTGTGGCAGACTGCTGAAGAGAAGCAAAAGCAGTTTGTAGCCAAGCTACAGGAGATGTGTGATGACCTAATGCAGACTGAGAACCGGCTCATCGGGCACCAGCAGCAAGCCAACTGTGCAAATACCATGGGCGACATCCAGCAATACCAACAAGAGCACCAGGTATGTACAAATTTGGCGCTAGTATGGGCAACTTTTACTGGACTACAGTATTTTAAAGTCTTTAAATTAGCTGGTGTTTATATATAGTTTTGTGCAAAAGTCTTAGTCCACCATTAAATGGCATAATGACCACATGCAACATATAGGTCATCCCGAATTATGATGGGGATACGTTCCGACAAATCCATTGTGAATTGAATTTGTAGTAAATCGAGGAGTTAATATATACTGTGTATACCATAACGTAGCATACCTTACACATTTCCACCACGCGACTTCTATTAATATGGCTAATTCTATCAATATGTATTAATATTATATGAATATAATATTATTATGGTCATTAGTTTTTGCATTTTGCTTTAGACCATTGCTAAAACAACAAATGTAATGGTGGCCTAACACTTTTGCACAGTACTGTATATTGTGGCTACAAGTGAAGTGATTAGATTTGGTACTTAATTTACTGACTAACTTCAGTGATTGAAAACACAAGACATCTCTGCTGTTTTACAGGCTATACAGAAGGATATCCATGCTAATGCAAGTGCCTTGAATGAAGTCATCAGCAGCACTAAAACATTTCTGGAGAAGAATCAGAGTAAACTCACACCAGAGCAGGTTGCTGCTCTTGAGCTCAAGCTGGAAGAGGCTAAGAGCAAAGCCAATATGCTTAACCAGAAAGCTGAGGAGACCAGGAAAGATCTGGAGAAAGTCGTGACCACTGCCATCAAAAAGGAGACAGAAAAGGTCACAATGTTTGCCCATACTTCTTTAATCAGAACTCCTTGTCTATATACAGCGGGGGGGCAAAAGTCTGAGACCACCAGTGAAAATTCTCGTTTGTATCTTTGTTTAGAAGAATTAGTACCGTGGCAGGATAATTAGAAGATCAAGAAGGTCTGACTGTCATGGACTTTCCTTCACCTTTCGTAAAGACCATTTATGGGGGCATTTGAAGGCAGAGAAAGCCAAGCATTTAATAAAAGCACGAGATTTTTTTTGGAATACTGTATAATAATGCTGGGAGATCAGATTTTGGAGTCCATGCCAGGTCGAGTGCATGGTGTCATTACAGTGAAAGGGGAACATAGTAAATACTATTTTCAATTAACTTCAACTTTTCAAATTTTTCTCAAATTCAAGAAAAATGCAAAAATACAAAATAGAACAGTGGTCTTAGATTTTTGCAGATTTTGTCATTTACTTTTGCAGTTTTTGAAATTTTGTTTTTACTTTGACTTGCGCTAGTTTACATATGAAGCCTTAATCTTCTCTCTTGGCTAAATGTACTTGCTCATATCTGTGATTAGGTTGCGGCTGTGGAGCAGCTTGAAGAAGCTAAAAACAAAATAGAGGGTCTTTTAGGCTGGATATCGAATGTTGGCAAAGAGAAGGAAATGGAAGGGACACATAAGGACCTAATAAGCAAAGAGAATGGAAATATTGAAACGACAGAAACAAGGATAACGGGGCAGGAAAATGATCCTAATGGAAATGCACTGGATACCACAGATAGCAGCCCAGAGTGGTCACCTGAAAGTGAAAACAGCAAAGACCTGGATATAGTCAAGCAGTATCAGAGGGTTAAGGTAAGTAAATGCGTAATGGTGCCTTCCAACTATCAATATAACGTAATACGATTGTGTACGTTGTCATTTCAAGTCCACTGGCACTTGTAAGATGACTTTTGCTGTGTTATTGTTTAAAAGGAATGGCTTTGTCAGGAATATAATTTGAAATGGATTTCTAAATTTTGAGATTCACAGTTATATCATTATATTTTAATCTTTTTTTAAATCCCTACAACCCCAGATCAGAAAATGTTGGGATGGTGTGGAAATTGCAAATGGAACAACAACAACAACAAAAGTGTTTCATAAATTTACTTAGACTTTTATTTCATTGCAGACCGTATGAACCCAAGATATTTCACGTTTTGTCTGGCCAGCTTAATTTAATCTCTTAATAAACATTCATTACTGCATTTCA
Source organism: Ancistrus triradiatus (assembly GCA_025084515.1). Classification (NCBI taxonomy): domain Eukaryota; kingdom Metazoa; phylum Chordata; class Actinopteri; order Siluriformes; family Loricariidae; genus Ancistrus; species Ancistrus triradiatus. The sequence continues at coordinate 142,273 of JAJAGP010001279.1, read as the reverse complement.
GGCCTCCAACACATTCCAAAAAGAGTTGGGACAGTAAAGCAATGACCACTTTGTAATATTCCCATTCCTTCTCACAACACTTCAAAGATGATTTGACACTGAAGATAACAAGCCTTTCAGGTCTTATTTTTTCCAATTAATTTTTAAGATTAAATTTTAAGTCTTAAGATGTGCAACAGTACAGGGTGGTCACATTTTTCATTTGGAAATTCTCCACACATTCTCTGTTGGGGACAGGTCAGTCCAGTACTCGTACCCTCTTCTTCCGTAGCCGTGCCTTTGTAACCTGTCTAGCATGTGGTTTTGCAAAATGCATGGACGTCCCTGGAAAAGATGCCATCTTAAAGGCAGCAGGTGTTGCTCTAAAATCTCAATGTACGTTTCTGCATTAAATCTGCCATCACAGAAGTGTAAATGACCTTTGCCAAGGGCACTGACACAACCCCATACCGTGACAGAGTCTGGCATTTTGGACTGGTTGCTAATAAAAATCTTTTCGTCTTCGGTTCGGAGCACAGAGCCTCCATTTCTTCCAAAAAAAAAGTTCTGAAATATTTATTTATCTGACTACAATGCACATTTCCACTCTGTGATAATCCATCCCAGATGCCTCCGAGCTGTTTATACAGTCTCTGAACATGGTTAAAATAAGGCTTTTTTGCACAGTAAAGCTTTAAGCGGCAGTTGTGAATGGAACTCTGTAATGTAGTGGTTTTCCAAAGTCAAAGGTTTTCCAAAGTAACCCATAGCCCATATGGTTATATCAGCTATTGATGAATGACGGTTCTTGATGCAGTGGCATCTGAGGGATCAGAGATCACAGATGTTCATTGTAGGCTTGTGCCCTTGCCCTTAACGCACTGAAATTTCTCCAGAGTCCTTTAATTGTTTAATAATATTATTCCCTGTAGAGGGAGAAATATGTAAATCCCTTCCAATCTTTCTTTGAGAAACAATATTACTTTTGAGCTTAGTCTCCAGTTAGGTTTGAGCTTAGTCTCCAGTTCATGTATATTGCTTGCCACTTTAGTCATCCCAAAAACAAACCAGTGGATTACATGGCTCCTCTAAAGTTAATATAATGACTGTTGTACTGGCACTGTACGGGGTGTGTGTGTATATAAGGATAAAATGATGTTCGAAAAGACAAAAAAGATAAATCATTTATCAGAATAAAATGGAGCCTTCAACATCACATTTCCATTATTACCAACAGGCTCACCACCAAACGATAATTTCCAAGCAGCAGGATCTGATTATTGCCACAAAATCAGCCCAGGACCTGTTGGACAAGCAGGCAGAGGTTCTGTCCCCAGCTGAAAAGGAGAAGCTCCAGAGGGATATCCAGGAACTGAGGGGCCGCTATGAGACCTCGCTCACCCAAGCCGAGCAGCAAATGAAGCAGGTGGAGAACGTTCAGGAGCAGCTGCACAAGTTCCAAGGGGACTGTAAGGAGTTTGACACCTGGCTGCAGCAGGCTGAGCAACATCTGGAGGACCTGGGTGCTCCTGCTGGCCAATTAGAGGTTCTGCAAGGGAAACTTCAGAGGCAGAAAAGCTTTAATGAAGATGTGATCTCTCACAAGGGAGACCTGCGTTTCATCACCATCTCAGGTCAGAAGGTGCTGGATGTGGCCAAGGCCTGTGGCCATAGTGAGTCTATGGAGAAAGAGGGACAGTTGGAGGTGGACACCGCAAGAACATGTGCAGCTGTGAAGGAGAATTTGGATTCTGCTGCTAATCGCTACAAAGCCCTGCACACCCAGGTAATTCCCTTTGCCTGTGCATTTTATCCTTATGAGTCACTTAATTATTTTCTGTCGTAGAGGGTCTGTGGTGGGGCAGTTTATAAGGTACTTGACTACGCTGTACTACAGTATTACACGCTTGTCAGTTCCCTGTTGTCTTCTGATATACCCGGAAATATGCTGTGCTGTCACACTAAAGACGGTTTCTCATTCCACAAATGTGTTTGTGAGAGAAAGAGAGGGAGAGACGAGGAGAGAGATATCAGAGTAGTGAGGAGCTGAGTGCATCTATACGCTATATACACTAAATGCAGCACTACAGTGAGATAAGATTTTACCCCTTTTAAATACAGGTATGCGACGTTTAACAACCGCATTATGTTTTGTAAAATAGGAATTTCACTGTAATGGCTGTTGACTGGACATTACCCTGGTTACATGGTCTTTTTATGCTACTGCAATGTAAATCTAGAAGGTATTTGCTAGAGATGCACCGATGTTTTAAATATATGATTGGCTGATTTCGATTTTCTTTCTGTCTAAGAATTATAAATGACAGTATACAGAAACATTTCTCTTCGCTCTCACTAGCTTTAGCTCCACCTCTTTGCCATTGTTGCTTTTGTCCAATTGAACATTTTCAGCGAGTTGATGCTGTTTTAAACGCCTTATTAAATTTGTTGATCCGAATGTTTTTGTAGGTGTTCCTACTCAGCTTATGTTCACCATCCATGTATAGCAAACTGCACACTCTGAAGAGCTTCCATGGTGAAGACATGGCTGTGTCTGAAATATATGCCTACACCCTCATTAGGATCCCTACTCCCTCTTTAGTACTGCACTATTTAGGCCGATTAATCGGTGCATCTCTAGAAATATCAAAACTGCAAATGATACATAAATGCATCAGAGATAACATGAAGCCTAAACTGCCTACACATGCTAAGCCTTTCTTATTTAATGGAAATTCACAATAAGTATAAGAAAATACATTAATGTGCTATTACAACCCTGTCTAGGGGAAAGCCGTAACCCATCAGAGATAGTATGATGGACCTGAAACTTTGTTTTATGGAAACCGAAAATGTATTGATAGACAGTATTACAAACAACACGGAGGATCAGCCACACTAAACAGAGACTCGATGAGGGAATGTGATTCAGTTTGTATAGTTACAGGTTAGAGAGAATATATAGGGGACAAACAAAAAAGTACTACTTACAGAAAAAGGACATTTGCAGCTTGTTACAAATAAGTAGCAGAGAGTCATACACACAAACAAGAGAAACTTGCAAAAAAAAGTCCCTAAAAGTTAAAAAACACAAAAAAAACTCACATCAACCAAACAAGCAAGGACACAAATGGTGGTTACACACACACAAGATTGACGGACTTCTACTATTAACTCGCGCCTATACAGTGGGGCAAAAAAGTATTTAGTCAGCCACTGATTATGCAAGTTCTCCTACTTAGAAACATGAGAGAGGTCTGTAATTTTCATCATAGGTACACTTCAACTATGAGAGACAAAATGAGGAAAATCCAGGAAATCACATTGTAGGGTTTTTAAAGAATTTAATTGCAAATTATGGTGGAAAATAAGTATTTGGTCACCCACAAACAAGCAAGATTTCTGGCTCTCACAGACCTGTAACTTCTTCTTTAAGAAGCTCTTCTGTCCTCCACTCATTACCTGTATTAATGCCACCTGTTTGACTCCGTTATCTGTATAAAAGACACCTGTCCACAGCCTCAAACAGTCAGACTCCAAACTCAACCATGGCCAAGACCAAAGAGCTGTTGAAGGACACCAGGAAGAAAACTGTAGTTAATAAAAAATAATAAAATAAAAAATAGCAAATCAATATGTGGCATTCAACGTGGTCATTAAATAAATTAATATATGGGAAACTGCAGTATTTTGGCTATTTAATCAGTTCTGGTACAGCGCAGAGTCCTATATAGTATTTCTAAATAAAGCATATGATATGGCGTTCATGCAGAAACACGCAGTTTCACTTGGACGTTAAGCCTGGCATAGCTGTACACTTTTATACTTCACTCATGTAGCCGTGCCACTAAAGGAAGTCACATTTTTTTCTAAATTATGTCGTCTCTGAAGGTTCAGATTACTGGATTACTTCAGTGCATGTTGCCCTGCTGAATGGCTTATGGGCTAAATAAGATTTTTTGCAGCCTTCTGGTAATTCTGTTCATACAAACACACTCAGGTTTTCACGGTGGTGCAGTGGTTAGCACTGTCGCCATGTGGGGTGTACTCCAGGTGCTCTGGTTCCTTCCCACATTCCAAAGACATGTTAGGATAGTTGTGGTTTCCAAAATGCCATTTTGTGTGTTAGTGTGTGTGCTCTACGATGGATTGGCTCCCTTTCCAGAGTTGCTCCTGCCTTGCGCCCTGTGTCGCTGTCTAGTCTGTGGGACTGTGGTAGCCTAGTGGTTAAGATACTGGACTATGGACCAAAAGGTCCAGTGTTCAAATCCCACCTCTGCCAAGCTGCCATGGTTGGGTCCTTGAGCAAGACCCTTAACCCGCAATTGCTTGGATTGTAAGATTGTATCAACTGTAAGTCGCTCTGGATAAGGGCGTCTGCCAAATGCTGTAAATGTAAATGTAGTCACCGGCTTTCCCGCTACCCTTACTATGATTACACGGATAAGAAAATGAATGAATGAATGAGTGAACACACTCAGTAATAGATGTAGAACGTTTTCTTGTCTTCCCTTTTAACCAGCAGATGGCGACATTGTTATTTAAATCCACGTAAAACTTTCTGAATCACTGCATGACCCAGAAGTGGGGTCTCAGACGATCAAGTAACATTTTGCTGTTTTTTTTTAACTAGATGACAGTTTGATGTTTTCAAACAGTGCAAGCCTGTACATGTATATAGTGTGTACTTCAAAGTACTGTATTTGGATTTCAGTGCAACCAGCTTGGAAACAACCTCAAAGACGTTGTTGACAAATACAAGAAATATGAAGACGCTACGTCTGCTCTTTTGACATGGCTCAATAATTCTGAGGGGGAAGCAAGAAGGCAACAGTCCGAGCCCATTGCTGCAGACCCTCATACACTCCAAAGACAACTGGAAGACACCAAGGCATGAGAAGTTCACACATGATTAATCATTCAGTGTTTTATTGTTATAATAATCATGTTTAGTCTAGGGCACATATAAATATAAGTGAGAAACTATTCTCAGACTCCCTGCTTTACCAGTCAAGGAAGGGCTAGAAAGTCATTACTGTGTAGATCAGCCTCTCCATATACAGTGTTGCCATTCTTTTCAAAACAAGAGAGCTTTTTATAGGCTTTTGAAAACAAATAGTGGCATGATGGACCTGAATAGGTTAGCTTGCTCTCAACAGGATCCGCCACTGGCATGTGGTTGCGAGTGTTGGTTACAGGTTTCATCAAAGAGGGAATACTGTTTATCTCTACATAAATGACTTCCCATCTTGTTATGGCCTGTTCACTAGAATCTCTTCCCAATTCATAAATCAACCTAATTCATGCTCCGTTCTCTGTCCTGAATGTGTAAATAACCTAAGGAAATGATTATATTGAAAGATTAGACATGCGTCATTTAGCGACTCTAGAACAATTGCCTGATTTTTGTTAGTACTTCACGTACTTTAGTACTCCATTGAGAAATATGTGTTTGTGAAAGTAGGCTTTGCTGCGCAACCTTTAAAATGTAAACACCAGCCTGTCGTCTGTCTCAGGCTCTTCAAGGACAGACCGCTGGCCATCAGGTGGCCATGGAGACACTACGCAAAACAGCAGATGCACTCGTCGCCACAGAGGGAGATCTGCTAAACAATCAGGATGAGATTCAGGAAGCAGTGGGTAGGACAAACTCATCTTTATCAAATCCTCATCCGTGCTCATCATTAAATTTCCAATTCGAGCAATTTTGCTGTCGTCTGAACAAATGGTGCTTTGGTAAACAAATGTCAAATCTGTTTCTAGATGATATTGTGGAAAGGTACGAGAACTTATCTAAATCAGTAAATGACCGGAATGAGAAGCTGCAGGTGACACTGACGCGCTCGCTGAGTGTGCAGGATGGTCTGGATGAGATGATGAGCTGGATGGAGAAGGTGGAGGATAATCTTGGGGAGGAAACACCAGTGCCCCTCGAATCAGTTGCCATCGCGGATGCACTCAGCAGAAAGGCAGTATGTCAAATTTCCATACCAGCAGTGCACATTTGTGACATTTCTATTACAGTTACAGTTAACCTTATGTCCTAAATGATAATGGTTATGTTTTTGGAAATGTTTGACAAATAGTCAAAGGTGAAATATTCAGTACTGTGCAAAAGTCTTAGGCCACCATTAGATTTGTTGCAGTGGTGTAATGACCATACACAAATATTGTCGACGATTTTACCCAAAAATTTTAAACGTACGATTTGTTACTCCATAATACTCTTTTCCGCTGATCTTCATTCCAGTCTTTATGAGGTTTAGCATATCTTGGCCTTTTCACCCTGTTCCCCATCTGAAAAAATGGTTTCTTGCCTGCAAACCTTCCAAAAAGACAATATCTGACCAAGCCCTTCCAGACTGTCGAAGGGTCAACTTATCTCAATGAAGCTGGCAGATGCTGCTTTTTCTCAAGTGTAAGGGGAGGTCACAATAAAAATTATTATTATTATTATTTTTTTTTTTTTTAGATTTCTTCAGTTTTTTTATACTACATACAAATTTCCTGTATTTTGTATTCTAATAAAAAGACTGAGAAATAATTATATGTGGTCATTATACCGTTGCGAAAACATTGGTATATCTAATCTAATGGTGCCCTAAGACTTTTGCACAAGCCTGTATTATTGTCTCATTTCCATCATCTAATACAGATAATGTCAGTTAACACTATAAATGACCATTGCATTTTTCGTACATCCGAAGTGGGTGCTTTCAGCAGTGGAGCAAATAAAATGTGCTTTATGTCAATATTTATTTGAAAAGCCTAAAAACCATGCAAAAAACTGTTTGGTCATACATTTTGCACAGAAGGGGGCACCTCTATTCTGCTTGTGCAGAGACCAAAGCCCCTAGACTCAAGAAACTCTGAAACTCAGAAGCTGGAAGCCTGTGGTGAAGTAGAACGCAGACATATTCTAACTATGGGAGTTCTCCCATAAGACACGCAGACAGAGCCGGTCTCAATCAGAGACTGACATCGACTGGGAACAGGGGGAATAGTAGAACACACATTCCGCTGACAGACATACCTCAACTTGCCAGAGGTGGGATACGACCCAGGATGGCTATTAGAGCTGATATTCTTGGGTTCATATCCTGCCTCTGTCATGGTAAGGTTTGATGGTTGGACTGCATGTCATCTAGAGCCTGGGTCCCACCAGGCAGGAGTTTGTGCTATATGTGTGTGTCCAAAGGTGCCAATTCTCTGTGGATTGATGCCATTCTCAGGTTGATTCTGGTTTTGTCTGAATTTTTGGAGGCTGACTCCTCTCAGTGTCCCAAGGCAGGGATGAGCTCAAGTGCTCTGTCCTCAATGTGTGTGTTCCACCATGCCAGGGGTTTCCATATTTCGAATTTTTGAGTTTTTTTCTGGTCTAGGGGTCTAGGACTGTGGTAGTGCAAACGTGACACGACTTGCGCAGTGCATGATGGTGACAGCAACACAACCACAGCCACGCATAAACAGCACAGTGCTTTTACTAATTTTAATTCAGAGTTCAGTTCATGTGTGTACGGAGCTTTAAACATGGCTCAGCCAGTCGTCAGGTTTGTTTATGAGATCGCTGCTGGCGCATGTTCATGATGAGGAAGTGTTAGATTTCAGTTGTGCTTTGAGTGCTACTCAGTCAACTAAATTTTCTCTCTCTGTATAGCGAAAAACTAATGAGGGAGAAGGGATACTAGTGAAGGAGTAGGGATCTATTTCAGACACAGCCGTGTCTTCAACGTGGAATCTCTTTAGAGTGTGCGGTTTGCAATACAACGAATTTAATTAGATGTTTAAAACAGTATTTGTAATTTGACCAAGCTAACAAATAGCCAGACACAAGCCAGCAGCCCATTCTGTCTTTGTTTAGCAATGAAGTTTCCATTGAAAGAAAAGTTGAACAGAAATGTTTCTGTATGCTGTCATTTATAATTCTTAGACAGAAAAAAAAATCGGAATTGGCCGATCATGTCTTAAAATCAGCAATCGGAATCGGTGAAGAAAATAGCGATTTGTGCATCACTACTTTTTTTTATTTTTTTTTTTATAATAATGAAAGGATATCTGTGAAATCTAACACACTTGATGTCAATAGGTATATACGCTGCATTTATTTGTCATCTCCATCTTGTTCTTTCTATACAGTGGGGCAAAAAGTATTTAGTTAGTCACTGCTTGTGCAAGTTCTCCATCTTAGAAAGATGAGAGAGGTCTGTAATTTTCATCATAGGTACACTTCAACTATGAGAGACAAAATGAGAAAAAAATCCAGGAAATCACATTGTAGGATTTTTAAAGAATTTAATTGTAAACTATGGTGGAAAATAAGTATTTGGTCAATTAAATTTTGGTTCAACTCAATACTTTGTAACATAACCTTTGTTGGCAATGACAGAGGTCAAACGTTTCCTGTAAGTCTTCACCAGGTTGGCACACACTGTAGCTGGTATTTTGGCTCATTCCTCCATGCAGATCTCCTCTAGAGCAGTGATGTTTTTGGGGCAACAACGGACTTTCAACTCCATCCACAAATTTTCTATGGGGTTGAGGTCTGGAGACTGGCTAGGACACTCCAGGACCTTGTAAGACTTTTTACGGAGCCACTCCTTCATTGCCCAAGCAGTGTGTTTGAGATCATTGTCATGCTGGAAGACCCAGCCACGTTCCATCTTCAATGCTCTCACTGATGGAAGGAGGTTTTGGCTTAAAATCTCACAATACATGGCCCCGTTCATTCGTTCCTTAACACGAATCAGTCACCCTGTCCTCTTTGCAGAATAACAGCCCCAAAGCATGCGGTTTCTACCCCCATGCTTCACAGTAGGTATGGTGCAACTCAACATTCTTCTTTCTCCAAACAACGGCAAGTTTTTAGCTTGTTTTTAGTTTTTACCGAAAAGTTCTATTTTGGTTTCATCTGACTACATGATATTCTCCCAATCTTCTTCTGGATCATCCATATGCTCTCTGGCAAACTTCAGACGGGCCTGGACATGTACTGGCTTAAGCAGGAGACACTCCTGGCACTGCAGGATCTGAGTTCCTCTCGGCGTATTGTGTTACTGATGGTAGCCTTGTTACTTTGGTCCCAGCTCTCTGCAGGTCATTCATCAAAAAAATGATAGTACTGAAAAGTGGTGACAAGGACATGAATATGATAAGGTAGTAGAAGCGGGTTTGGGGGAGCCAAGACATAGCTGTCGCGCGCTTGCAGGGTCTAGGTACATCACTGACAAGTGTGAGAGCGGGGAAAGAAGAAGAAGGGTCCCTGCTAGTTCTAGGATTTTTGCCTTCACCATTCTCATTGATCAATTTTGACCCCATGGGATGAGATCTTGCGTGGAGCCCCACGATCGAGGGAGATTATCAATGGTCTTGCATGATCTCCACAATTGCTTCCCACAGTTTGATTTAATTCACACCAACCTGCTTGCCTATTGTAGATTCACTCTTCCCATCCCTGGTGCAGAGTCTACAAATTTTTTCTGATGTCCTTCGACAGCTCTTGGTCCTTGGCCATGGTTGAGTTTGGAGTCTGACTGTTTGAAGGGCTGTGGACAGGTGTCTTGTATACAGATAACGGAGTCAAACAGGTGGCATTAATACAGGTAACGAGTGGAGGACAGAAGAGCTTCTTAAAGAAGTTGTTACAGGTCTATGAGAGCCAGAAATCTTGCTTGTTTGTGGGTGACCAAATACTTATTTTTCACCATGATTTACAATTCAATTCTTTAAAATTTTATAATGTGATTTTTTTCCCCCTCATTTTGTCTCTCATAGTTGAAGTGTACCTATGATGAAAATTACAGACCTCTCTTATCTTTCTAAGTAGGAGAACTTGAACAGTCAGTGGCTGACTAAATATTTTTTTTGCCCCACTGTGTATGAACCTATGTACTTGACTGTGTTTAGCTGTGAAACCTCTAGAGATTGTGTGGATATTTTGTTTGTACAGCTAAAAGTCTCCAATTCCATCTTCTTTTTCCTTTGACGCCTGAGGCAGCTAAACATGCTAATTTACATAATAAAAATCACATGGAAGTAATTATTCATCAGTGATTTTCACCTTGCACAGGCTCTGGAGCAAGACATGTCCAGTAGACAGAGCAGTATTTCTGCCATGAAGGCCAAAGTGAAGACGTTTGCGGAGACTGCAGAGCCAGCGGCTGCGGCCCTTCTTCAGTCCAAGATGGAGGCGCTGTCGCAGCGCTTTGATGCTGCCTGTGAGAAGCACAAGCAGAAGGTTTCGCAGTTGGAACAGCTCAGGAACAAGGTTGAACAGTTTGAGAAGACCTCTGAGAAGGTTCAGGAGTTTGTGCTGAAACACTCACAAGCTCTCTGTGAGGCCGACGGACCTGGGAAAAATGTAAACGAGCTCTCCCAGCTGGTGCAGGTACTCCTTAAGCTATTCACTGAAGAAAATTTCTTCCAGTATACTTTATAGCTTTAAAGTAAACAAAATGTGAAACTCTGTTTGATGTGTAGGAAACTAATACAGAGATGGCTGAACATGTGAAAGACATGGAAACACTACAATCACTATCAAAAGAGCTTTCCAAATTAGGCCCAGAAGGAAGTAAAGCTCTAATCCAGGGCAAGATGGCAAACCTGACTAACACATTCAATTCCTTTAAAGACACTGTTAAAGAGAAGTAAGTGTTGTTCTAAGCTCTGTCTGTTTTGCATTAAGCCAAAAACCACGACACAGCAGCTTTAATATAACATTTTGTAATCTTTGAAATCTTATTAAAAATGACAGAAAGTCCACCTGCATGATTGCTATGGATACTGCTATGTCATGTAAATCCTAACACTTTGTGTGTATATATCCTGGATATTACAGAGAGGAGGAGGTTTCCTCATGCCAGGACCAGCTGGGTGAGTTCAAAGCAGCTGCAGGGGTTCTGATGAGGTGGCTGGAAGACACAAAAGAGCAAGTGCCTGCGGTTCAGCCCAACTGCAGTGAACAGGGCCTGGGAAAGGACCTGCAGGAAGTCAATGTGAGTGAACCTTTCACCCTTTAACCATTCCACTTACATGCTTTGAACCCCACAGCCAGACAATGTATTAGTATAACAGGCAAAAGGCTGTACAGTTGGGACCAAAAGTCTGAGACCTCTAATGAAAATACTTGGTTGCATCTTTGTGGAGGATTTGTACTGTAGCAAGATAATGACCGAAAACACACCTCGAAGCTTTGCAACAACTACTTGAGGGCCAAAGTAGATTAAGAAGTGCTGATTTTCATGATCGAACTTCCACAGTCACCTGATATAAACCCCATTTACAATTATGGGGGCACTTGAAGACAGAGAAAGACAATATTGCATGTTATATGGTCTGCACTTTGTCCACCATATTGTGTACTATACATGGTGGAGATGCACCGATCGGGCCAGTGGCCAGAAGTTTCCGGTTCTTAGCGTGATCGGACATAACCGGTGATCCAATGATAAGCATCATATAGCAGATTCTGTTCCGGTCGCATTTACACTTGTGCAGAGCACAACGGCGACAGTGGCACAATCACAGCCACACATAAACAGCATAGTGCTTTTACTAACTTTAATTCAGATTTCAGTCCATGTGTGTACAGACTATAAATATGGCTCAGCCACTTGTTATTTGTTTATGAGTTTGCTGCCGATTCATGTTGATGATGAGGAAGTCTTAGATTTCAGTTGTTTTGAGTGCTGCCTCGTCAACTAAATAGTCTCTCTCCAGATAGCTCATTACTAATAAGCGAGTAGGGATACTAATGAGGGAGTAGGGATCTATTTCGGACACGGCCATGTCTTCAGAGCATGCTGTTTGCAATACATACACAGTGAAAATAAAACTCCCAAAACGTTCAGAACACTGAATTTAATAAGACATTTAAAACGACATTGCCCCACTGAATGTGAAATTTGACCAAGCTAACCTAGGCAAAGAGGTTACAGTAAAGATGGTGAGAGCTCAGAGCCAGACACATGCCCGCAACTCCTGCTGTCTTTGTTTAGCAATTAAGAAGTTGCAATTAAAAGAAAAAACAAATAAACAATAAAGTTTCTGTATGCTGTAATTTATTAATTTTAGACAGAAAGAAAATCTGAATCGGCTGATCATGTGTTGGCACTACTAAGATGCATACAATTTTATTTCACTGTAGAGCGGCAGGTAACGCATTGTTGGTTAGCTTAAATCACCCTCGATATCATGGAATGAGAAACTGTTTTTTATGGGACAGTGCAACATATTTCCAGTTGCATTTAAGCGCAAGCAGGTATTTCAGAAGAGAACAGGGAACTAAGAAGCATGCAGAAACTGAAACTGAAGAAGGCCGTGAGAAGCAATTAACTCTTGTGTGCTGCGTTGAGGATGTGGTTCTTGTTTTTCGGTTTGTTTCTACTCCCTCCACCATCGAGCGTGAGTTACCACTACAATTACAAGCTAATTCTCACACACGTTATTCACCTGAGCAGTAACAACGGCAGCTCATCATCTCGGTGCTTCTAAGGAGTGCAAGACCAGCCAAACGTTGCTCAGCATTCAGTCTGTTCACACTGACGCCGCATGTGTTTAATGAAACTTTGTGTTTAATTAGATCTTTTATGGTACGTGTGTCATTACAGCTGCTGTACTATAAAAAGAAATGTATCTGCCAAGGCAATGTATGGATTAAGTATATTAATAACCTTAATAATAGGAATAATGTCCTTATCGGACCACAGACGTTTATGCGAACAGACATTCTCCGAATGGACATGGCACAGTGAATAACTGAATAGGATTTGTAATAAAAACATTGGATTAAATTAGAGAAAAAGAGAAGCATTTTCACTAGCTGTCTCAGACTTTTGGCCTCCAATGTATATCAAAGCTGCATTTTCCATACGAGATGTATATGGCTTTGTCTTTGACTCCAAGCCTAAGCAATTCTGTATCACTGTTAAAAATAAAATACCATTGGCATGGATTTTGTGATCAAGTTTAAAAGAAACTCACAGTTTCACCCAAGTCTAATCATAACTAAATGGATACAAGAGTTTGCTTTATCTTATTATTGCTGGCAAAGACATTACAGAGGCATAGTTTGCATTTTTGGTGTGCGCACTGCTTTACAAGCCAGACTTTTCTCTCTACAGAACCTGTTGGAGGAATGGACTGCTAAAGCTCCCGCTGTTCAAGATATAAATAGCAAAGGATCTGCACTGTGTACCCTAATCAGTGTTTTGACAACCCCAACCAAAGTTAGAATGCATGGTAAATCAGGTATTACCACGACTATGATACATGAGCACAATTCATACCTATTGCAAAATGTATTAGTTTAAGTATGATGGTTCCAGTCACTGATACATTTAGAGGAGTTGTCTGAGCACACACTAGGAGACTGGCTACTAAATTTGAGCAATCATGCCCCTCATGTCCACAGTTCTGTAAGGCTGTTTCTGTTCTGTCCAATGGATGTTTTAAGGAAGTACAGGAATGTGCTGGTTAATGATCGCATTACGTTCTGTGAAACAGGACATGGACTGAAACGGTCGTTGACTAAGACATTACCATAGTTACATGTCTTTTATGCTACTTGTAAAGTTAAATACAGTGGTGCTGGACAGGTGGGAACCCTTTAGAATTTGCTGATAATTTATTATTATTTCTTAAATATGACCTAAAAAAATCAGCAGATTTTCACACAAGTCCCAAAAAAGTAGATAAAGAGATCCCAGTTATTAAACAATGAGATAAAATAGTATACCTCAGTCATTTATTTATTAAGGAAAAATAACCACATATTACATATTATGAGTGGCCAAACCAAAAGTATTGTGAACTTTAGGATTAGCCCGTTACGTAATTTGAAGGTGGGAATGGAGTCCAGGGTGTTTTCAATCATGGGAATGACAATCAGGAACAGGGATCTATCACAGGTATGCTCGTCACAACACGTTCTGTTGGAGTGTATAATGGCACGACACAAACCAGATTTATCAGGAACTCAGGAAAAAGAGTTGTTGATGGCTATTCAGGCTGGATAAGGTTACACAACATCTATAAAGAGTTTGGACTACACCAATACACAAGTCAGACAGATCATGTAAATATGGAGGAAATTCAAGGCCATATTGTACCCTCCCAGGAGTGGTCGACAACAAAGATCACTCAAGAGCAAGGGACGTGTGGTAATAGTTGGCCGAGGTCACAAAGGACCACAGGGCAACTTCTAAGCACCCTGAAGGCCTATCTCTTATTGGCTAATGTTAATGTGCATGAGTCCAGCATAGAAGAACACTGAACAACAATGGTGTGCAGGCAGGTGGCAAGGAGGAAAAGAAAGCCACTGCTGCTCGGCTGCAGTGTGCTAAAGATTCATGTTGTGGACAAGCCAAAGGCTTTGGAAGAATGTTTTGTGGACGGATGAGAACAAAAATAGAACTTTTTGGTTTTTAAAGAAAAGTGATTCTGTTTGGAGAAAGAAAGGAGACACACTGCATTCCAGCAAAGAACCTTATCCATCTGTGAAACATGGTGGTGGTAGATCATGGTTGGGCTGTTTTGTTGCATCTGGACCAGGACGGACTTGCCATCATTGATGGAAAACAATGAATTCGAATTATATCAGAGAATTTAAAGGAAAATGTAAGATATATGTCCTGAAACAGAATCTCAAGAGGAAGGTGGGTCATGCCGCAAGACATGACCCTAAGCACACAAGGCGTTCTCACCAAAGAATGGTAAAAGAAGAAGAAATTAATTAAGGTTTTAGAATGGCTAGAATGGCGAAGTCAAACAGTCCTGGACCCTTAATCCAATGGAAATGATGTGGAAGGACCTGAAGCGAGCAGCTAATGTGAGGAAGCCCACCAACATCCCAGAGCTGAAGCTAAAATTCCTCCAAGCCGGTGTGCAGGACTGATAAACAGTTACAGGAAACGTTTAGTTGCAGTTATTGCTGCACAGGGGGGTCACACCAGATACTGACAGCAAAGGTTCACATACGTTTGCCACTCACTAATATGTAATATTGGATCATTGTCCTCAATAAATAAATGACCAAGTATAATATTTGTGTCTGATTTGATTAGCTGGATTGTGTTTATCTACTTTTAGGACTTTTTGTGAAAATTTTATGATTTCATAGGTTATATATATGCAGAAATATAAAAAATTCTAAAGGGTTCACAAACTTTCAAGCACCACTGTATAAAGGGTATTTCTGGGAAAACTGCTTGCAAACAATATCTAAATACATCAGAGATACTGACGAAAACACAAGTGGAAACCAAAACTGTTACACACATGCTAAACCATTTGTAATTTATAGAGATTTGCAAAAAATTATATAAAAATCTAAAATGATAGTAAAGTACTGTTATAAAGTGTGTAGAGGAAAGCCATAACTCTTTAGGATGATGGTGTGATACTTTGATATGGTATGATGGGACGATGGTACCTGATACTTTTGTTTGATGGAAGCCAAAAATGCATTACTAGACAGTATTACGAACAACACGGACGATCAGCCAGATGAAACAGAGACTTAATGATTGAACGGGAACCAGTTTATATAATTATAGGTGAGAGAGAATGTACAAGTAGTGGGGGATGAACAAGAGTACTACCTACAGTAGGACAGGCACATACTTATTACTGTTATGAACAATATTTACAGCTTGTTAGAAAAGGTAGCGTAAAATTATACACAAACACGAGTACCTTGCACAAAAAAGTCTCTAACCAAATCAACCGATAGACCAGTTCTCTAGTCCAAACAAGCTACGAACAAGCGAACACGTTGACCGGTAAGGGTTAAGTATTGAGCAGAGGTTCATTAAATGGTGATACCTTGTAGCTAGAAATGGTAGCAATAGAGTGTGCTCCCCTATAATAAATGAAAGCTAAAGTGTAGTGTGAGTGGTGCGAAATGAGCACATGTTGATCTTTCTCTTATTTACCAATGTCTAGCGGTCACCAATGGTGGAGACCATGCTTATCTTACAAAACAAAGGTAAAAATTAATCACATGTAATTTAAATTTTAATATTTGGTTTTCATTCATAAAATACAGTTTCATTTCATTAGAACCTGGTACTTGAAATATTAATACCAATTGAAAGTTTGTGTGTATTCATGTACTAAAGATCAAACCAAATACAGTGGTACCTCGATTCTTGATCACCTCATAACTCGTCAAAGTCAGTTCTTGAAGCATTCTGACTAGAAAAATCTGTCTCGGTTCTCGTCGTTTGCTTACTACTTGGCGCACTTACTTAAAGTTGTATGACTTGATACACGATTCATGATTCACGTTTACAGTACACATTGATTCAGAATAGCCCTTGTTCATTGAAGATCTCCGGTGTATTTATTGTGTTTTTCTTTATTTTACAGCTACAGTACTAAATAAGTCCCCATGGGTCCTAAAATGGTTAGTAATGACAGCTAACCAAAAGGAAAATTCCTCTTGGCTTTCAGGCTGAGCAGTTAGCATTAGCAGCTAACGCCCGGAGTTCACCAATAGAATCTGTGTTTGCTTTAACTTTTCACTTTCAATCCATTACTCACTAAATTACATGAGATTTTTCAACACTTTGTTATAGAATAAGCTTTGTGTTAATGATTTTGGCCAACTGTAGGTTAACGTAAGTGGTAATGTATAAATAGGGTCTGATATGATACAGTACAGACTATATTAAACTCATCAACTTATGATGGATTTGTTGGAATGTATCCCCATCATAAATCAGGGAGCACCTGTACAATACAACTCCATTAATGCATATAACGCCTATACAGTGTGGATTAATTCAGTTTGCATTAATCCTTATGGGAAATATTTGCTCGATACTCATCTTGTTTGGTATGCGACATGCCTCCTGGAGTGAATTAACGACAAGAACCAAGGTACCACTGTATTAGCATTGCAACTAATTTGCTGACAGGATTTTATATGGGCTTTGGCCATCCACAGAGCTGATGCTGGTGCAGCAGAACATGTCCTGCATTGATGAAAGTTACAAAAACCTTGGGGAGCTGCTCAAGAACAGATCCTCACAGATAAACGCTCTGCTGCAGAAGGTCCAAAAGGCCCAGGATGAGGCCCAGTCCATGCTGCAGTGGCTGGAGGACATGAACAAGACTGCAGCATCGTGGAGCTCTGACCCCACAGGGAAAGACTCAATGAAAATGCAAATAGAACAGCAGAAGGTAGATGGACTGCTATTCTATAAGGTTATAAGACTATATTATGGTTGTATTTTCATCCCCATCAAATAGCTTAGCATAATGATGACATTAGCCAGTTAGTTGGTCTGGGCCTCACAGACTGCAGGAATGCAGACTTGATTCTTCACATTAGTACCGACTATCTTTTAATATGATCATGACAAAAAAACAGTGCTCCCAGATGGAAAGGCAGTTATGCAGTTCCGTCTCAGGCAGATATGTAAATGTTTAAAGTTGTGGTCTGTTTAGACACTGGGTCTTGCCACAAGAGAGCCTAAAATTGCTTCCCGTACTGCCCTATAAAAAGGCTCTGAGAGGCTACTTTTGAGTAGTTTGTTTGGCTACTCTAAAATGCCCCTTGATGTGAATGAGTGTGAATATAAGAATGGTTGTGTGATACTATGCAATGACTTGGTGCCCTCTCCAAGATTTCCTTCATGCCCACTATGTTTCCTGGATAACCTACCAACATGCTATCACCAGATTATGGAAAGTAATTAAGATGAATGAGTCAGTGAAAGGCTGATATGAAACTTGTGGTTGTTTATGTAGACAATAACTAAATTATTGCCCTTATCGCACAGGCATATGAGGAGAACGTGCATGAAAAACAGCAGGAGCTCATGCAACTCAGAGAAAAGCTGCTTCGTCTGATAGAGGAAAACCCTGATTCACCTGAGGCAGCAAAGTGGAAGCACATGCTGAATCAGATAGGTATGCATGTCCTAAACCTTTTATCTACTATATTTTCAATTATTTCAATATCCAGCTTGAACAGGTGCACATTCATACAGTGGGGGACTGCTTGATATTTGCCCTTATGTGAAAGCAGATGGGAGCCACTGTAATCTTAAGTTCCCCTGAAACATAGTTTGTGTGTTGAAATAATAAACTGCGTACTGGCATACTTCATAGAAATGATTGCTACACTCTTTAAAACACTAGTAGTATGCTGGCGAAATGTCTTGTAAGTACAGTACTGTGCAAAAATCGTGATCATGCAGTGACACTGATCAGAGGTTCATTCATGTCCAGCTGTTAACCGCAAAGCTTCTGGTGCCTGGTAAATCCCCTGTAATACTGACTGACAATATTAACATTAATAGCTTCATTTTCCAAATTTATAATCACTTGGCAAGTAATGGAAATTTTTAACACAATCCTAGACTTTTGTTAGCACTGGGATCTCACTCAAATTGTCTTGTTTTGGTAGAATAGTGTGTCTTAGTAATAGCCTGCCTTATAAATCGGACCCATTTTATTTATATAGACATTAAAACTTGTCAATCGATATATTTGGGTTAATTGTCTGTATAATACACATTTTTTGGGAAATGATGTTCCTTGAGTATAATGACTGCACGGCATAGTATGATGATGTTTTAGCAGCGTTGTACCTGATAGAATGGAACTATTTTACCTTGAGGAACATTGATAAACAAATTGTTTTTTTGCCCTCTTTATCTTAAAATCGAATGGAAAAATAACGGAAGATTAGGGTTTTTTACGGAAAATTAGTACAGTACTGTATTGTACGATATACTAATTCGTCTCTTTGTATCTTTTATAAAACTTTAAACACTTACTGAAAACGATAGGAACATTACCATGTTCTTTTCTGCCTGCTGTTCTCTTTTCAGTCAGCAGGTGTCACAAGGGATCGCTTGGACTAGCTTTCTGTCATTCAGAAGTGAATTAGATGTATATAAGACAGATTTTTATTTCATATTACAGTATCTATAGAAAATCATAGTAAACTATTGGAATCCTTGCCTTTTTCACATCATACCATGAAAATGGAAATAAATAATGTCTAAATTTTTCCAACTGTATTTACACTTTATAATGCTGATGATAAACAAAAATCTGATTAAATTATTATAATATAATTATTAAAATCCCTGGTTTGGATAAGTAATCAGC
This sequence comes from Ancistrus triradiatus, assembly GCA_025084515.1. NCBI lineage: Eukaryota > Metazoa > Chordata > Actinopteri > Siluriformes > Loricariidae > Ancistrus > Ancistrus triradiatus. The sequence goes on along the minus strand of JAJAGP010001279.1, from coordinate 123,172 downwards.
CCTTTAGAGTAACCATTATAAACGTGCTCAGGTACAACCAATCACCTTCTCTGTCACACACCTGTCATCTGTTGTAGTGGTTATAATTATTTCAGAATAAAATAGCTGCTCATGGAGGATTTCACTACTAGTAGTGCATGGTAATACAAAAGTTCAACCATGGTTATAAAGGTGCTTTCAAAATGGCTCTGTGATAAAGTTGTAGAAAGGCGCAAGTTAGAATACAAGAAGATTTCAGTAGCTTTAACTATCCCTATGTGTACCGTTCAGAGCATTATCAAGAAGTGTATGGCACCACCAACACCTTGCCAAAATCGGGTCATCCTTCCAAACTGGTTGACCGAGCCAAGAGAATAGTGAAAGGGAAGATACCAAGAAGCCAGTGACAACATTGAATGACTTACAAGTGTGTATGACTGAGGTTGGTCATTGACAACAATCTCACAAGCTTTCCACAAAAGCCTGTATGGTGGGGTAACAAGAACGAAGCCATTTCTGAAAAAGTGCCACGTTGAGACTTGTTTGCCCTTTGCCACAAAACACTTTGGAAGGCTCTAATGCCATGTGGCAAAAGGTTTTATGGTCAGATGAATGGTTGAACTTTTTAACCTCCAGGTGATATGTTTGGGCGAACAACCAAACATAGCACACCACTGAAAATATATCTACTGTGAATCATGGTGGTGGCAACATTATGTTATGGGGGTGTTTCTCTTCAGCAGCAACTGGACAACTGGTGATCGAAGATCAGATGCCTTCAAGTACATCCAAATTCTTAAGGAAAACATGCGGCCCTCTGCTAAAAATTGGGCAGCGTGTTTAGGACAATGGAACTAAACACATTGCCGAGAAAAAAAAGCAGTGGAGGAAAGGATAGGAAAGTGAATGTCCTTCAGTAGACAAGTCACAATCCTGACCTAAACCCGACAGAAAATTTGTGGATGGACTTGGAGAGCAGTGCATTTCAGTCACCACAAAATTTGACTGAACACAAACGATTTTGCAAGGAAGAATTGGAAAATTCTTCTGGTAGGGACATATTCAAACAGAATGATGGCTGTAGTTAAAGCAAAAGGTGGCGCTACAAAACACTAAATCAGGGGGCTTATCAATTTTCCAAAACCTGTTATCTTAGTTTTTCATTTTTTAGTCAGTTTTCTGAACCGTTATACAGTATATAAATTTAATACTGTTACCTGTGATGTGCGCTGTGTTATAGATGCAGGATGGAAGGAGCTCAGGGGCTCTGTGGAGAACAGGAAGCAGCACCTGGAGGAGTCGTCCCGCATGCTAGAGCTCTTCCAGACAACCCAACCACAACTGGCTCCAAGAGAAAGAACTGATGATGAGCGTTCTTGGGCCACTATCAATGGACCCCAATATGCTTAACACTCAGAAGCAGCAAGTCCAGGTAGGTAGCACCAGGGAAAAAAAATGTAGGAGATGATACTTATAGTAAATTGTTGGACGGACCATGTTATGACTTTAATGTATACTTAATGCGTACAACCTAAAGCTAAACCAGACAATCTTGCAAAACAGCCACACAGGGTGTGTAGTAATATCACGATGAATGTTCTTTCAGATTCTTCTGAAAGAGTTTGAAGGCCGCAAGCTTCAGTATGACCAGCTGAACGAGGCTGCGTTGGGTATTGCTGCTGCATCAGGAAAGCAAGACCCAGCAGTAGAGAATGTAAGGAAACAACTGGCTGCTATCACCGACAAGTGGCAGGGCCTGACCAGTCAGCTGTCTCAGCGTGATGCTCTCATCGAACAAGCAGTGGTTAAGACCACACGATTCCAGAATGTGTTACGCCATCTAGGAGAGAGTGCAGCCAATCTGGAGTCTCAACTCAACGGCCAACCAACCATCAGCACACAGCCGGATGCGGTCAAGAAGCATCTGGAAGCTGCTAATGCTATCGTGGCTCTGCTATGTCAAGAGAGTAAGATGCTGAAGGAGGCAGAAGACCTCTGTTCTGAACTTTCAGCTCTAGTGACCGAAGAGTATCTGAGAGCTAACCTGACAGCACAGCTTGAAAGTGTCTCCAAACCCTTTAAGCTCCTTGAGGAGAAAGCAGGTTTGTTGGATTGTATTATTCACAATCACTGACTATTGTATTATGAAAAAAAATCTCTCGCACACTTTACTAGGTAAACCGTGTTAGGACTGGGTTGCCTTCAGAAGTGCCTTTATTCTTTGTGGCACAGCGTCAACAAGGTGCTGGAAACATTGCTCGGAGATTTTGGTACATATTGAAATGATAGCACAAGTCATTTGCTGCAGATTTGTTGGCTGCACATACATAACACGAATCTCCCTTTCCACTACATCCCATGTCTTATCTGCACAATTTTGTCTTTACCAGGAAAAAGGATAGAACATCTCACTTCCACTTTCACCAGCTCCCAGGAATTCCACAGAACATCTAAAGACTTCCAGGACTGGCTAGACCAAATGCTTCAGAAGCAGGCTGTACCTGCCTCCATCTCGGCCAAGACGGATGCTCTACAACAGAGCTTGAAAGAGCAAAGTGCTGTCCAGAAGGCCTTGGGTGAGCAGGAGGAGCCATACAATGCTATTATGAGGGAAGGAGAGGCTCTGCTACAGAAATCAGAGGGAGCTGGAAAGCTAGCCCTCCAAAGTCAGCTCTCAACCCTGAGGTCTAACTGGGAGGAAGTAAAGAAGGGTGCTGGGGAGAGAGCAGAGAAGCTCAATCTTGCTATGGATAGGGCTAAGAAATACAGAGAGCAAGCAAGCAGCTTGAGCTCATGGTTGCAAGAGTGCGAAGACAAGGAGAACAAAACAGCATTCAGTGTGAATCCTGCGGAAGTCGAGAGCTCCCTGTCACAGGTGAAGGACATCCAGAATGATGTAGATAAACACAGAGGTCAGATGGAGCTGCTGAATGCAGCTGCTGACAGCCTTCTCGAGGTGGCCACAGCAGATGTTGATGCTGTAAAGGAAGAGAAGATGACTATTGGAAAGAGCATGGATAAGCTGACCAAAGGTTTGCAGGACAAGAAAGAAACGCTTGAGAAACTCTCTCAGAAATTGAAGGAGTTTAGTGACACTCAGAAAGAACTCACAGGCCAGCTTGAGGGTGCTAAAAAGCAGCTTGAGTGTCACTCTGGTCTTGGTGCTCAGGCTTATAGTAACAAGAACTTAACCAACATGAAAGCCCAGCAGAAAAGTCTAGAAGCTGTTCAAACCCAGATAGAGCACCTCAAAAGTCTATCTCAAAGCTTGGTGGTGGATGTACCAAGCGCTGAAGGGGTAACTGATCTGCTCCTTCAGGCAGACAGTCTAGAGAAAGAGCACAGCTCCATCAGCAAAGCTATTGAAAACAGTTGTTTTACAATGGAGAACAAACTGCAGGGTATCGGACAGTTCCAGGACACCATTCGAGGGATGTTTACCAACTTTGCAGACCTGGATGATGAATTAGACAGTATGGCCCCAGTAGGACGAGACCAGAAAACTTTGCTCGATCAACAAGAAACCATCCAAAAGTTTGTGACAAAACTCCAGGATCTTATGTCGAACACAGCCAAAGCTAATGACAGCTGCAGAAAGATGCTTGAGTCAGAGGCCACACCAGATCTATTGGGCCTGAAAAGAGATCTCGATGCACTAAGTAAGCAAAGTGGCAAGCTGATGGACCGGGCCATTGGGAGGAAAGAGCAAGTTGAGGATACCTTAAAGCATCTGGAGGAGTTCTACCAGAAGCTGCAGGCATTCACGAAGAATGTGGCTGGTGCAGAAGAGCAGGAGGAATCCCAAGAACCAGTTGGAATGGAGACGGAGGTCATTAACCAACAGTTGGACGCTTTTAAGGTAAGACAGTAGTATTTTGTTTCAGTTGTTTTATTGGCCTCAATAGTCTTCTGGATGTTTAAATCTAGCAGGATGTCCGAGTGAACAACCTAACAATGTAAATGTTATGATTTAATGGGTAGGGCTGTAATGATACTCTCTGCTCACGATTCGATTCACGATACCGAGTTCACAATTCGCTTGTCTCACGATTATTGATTTTACATTCGATAAAAGGCATTCCATTTTAATTTCTGAAGTGTAAACGATGGAAAACAATGCACTTTTCTTGTATAGGTTTTAAAAGAAAAACCTTTAGTCTCCTGCAATTAAAATAATTTTAATAACTAGTAATATAAATAGTGCTATCTTAAATTGAAAATGAGACCCTGTTATCATTTTGTATCATTTTGTAACACCTTTTTGTATCGGGTGTGTGAAAAGCGCTACACCAATATCTTTAAACATCCCAAATCCCTTCATTTTCCATGACCCCATTACCCCATAATGAGAAAGATATGCTGTGTATGCTAATCTGGTGAACGCATGTTATTAGACATGCATACATAGAATGCGTGTGATATCTCCTTGATTACATCATGGCATTTTGGAATAGAGACTGTTCCATCTCAGTTGAAGTGTTTAATAACTTTTGTGTACGTTACTTGTGTTTGTGCCTTTCTGTTACTAATTTGTTACAACTTGTAAATGGCATTTGTAAGTGTATGTGCCTATCCTATTGTAAGTAGAACTCTTTTGTTTGTGCCTCAACTAAATGTATTCATACAGTGATGCTTAAAATTGTGAACCCTTTAGAATGTTCTATATTTCTGCATAAATATGACCTAAAACATCATCAGATTTTCACACAAATTCTAAAAGTAGATAAAGAGAACCCAGTTAAACAAATGAGACAAAAATATTATACTTGGTCGTTTATTTGTTGAGGAAAATGATCCAATATTACATATTTTTGAGTGGCAAAAGTATGTGAACCTCTAGGATTAGCAGTTCATTTGAAGGTGAAATTAGAGTCAG